>JANHGL010011410.1:48635-85082 GCA_024611195.1 Ceyx melanurus | reverse complement strand
ATCTCCTGGATTAGTCAATACTAGAGATTACATGACAAAATCCTAATTCTCAGTCTAGTTTCCAGAGCAGAAAGTGATCTCTTCCTCCAGGCAGCCTGCTGCACTAAAACTTTATTCTCCTTCTACTCAGTGTGCCACATTAGGGTCAGCTTTCTGGTTTTCACAGAGTAAAATAACAACATAATCTTTAATCTCCAGACAAATATTCCTGATCACTGAAAAGAGGCATTTCTAGGTATGTGAGGCTTGTTAGGTAGAACTCAGTCTCCTTGGAACAAGATTCTTATAGATCGAGTTAAAAGATACTGCTTCATGGTTGCAGCCAGGTTTATTTGCATCTGTTCAAAAGGTAGTTTTAACCCCTTGATGATTAGTTAGTGAGAAAGATCTTTGTAGCTAGATCAGTAACATGGCCCATAATGCAACCAAATGCACCACAGTGCATTTTATGTTCTTTAACACTATATTAGTTCCTAACACTGAAATGAGCTAACTGCCTTTATATACAATTAGTCCCAAAATATTCATTTAATACTAATTAAAATAGCTTATTTTAACATACAATGCAGAATATAGCCCCAAACTCTTCTCTACTAGAAAACATTACTCAAGTTCCTATGTATAATTTTTTATTTTTTTTTTTGCATTAAAGATGGTGTTATTTCATGGTTAGAAAGTTACAATACCTTCTCTCTGTCATTTGGTCTAAAGAGAAAGGCATCCAGATTCCTTTATACTGTAAAGTGCAAGTTGTATCTCAGAACAGATCCTATAGAAAACAAATCACAGTAGTAATCTTAAACTCACCATCACTTAAAAAACAAAATCACCTTTATATTCTCTGAAAAGCCTCAAACACGCTGTTTGCCTGAAAGCACTGCCTACTCTCGTGTCTATTTTATGCACAGCAATTTTATTATTTTATTTTCAAAAGAAATTGAACAAAGCATTTGAAAGGCTCTCAGAGGAAAAATGAGCAGTCGTGAAGTTTGGTGGATGAAGGAATTATTTCCTATTTATTTTTCTATTATATGTTCAAATCAGAAATATGCCTATAAATGATCAAGTAGGAAAGAATCACATTATCTCCAGGATAAAATAATAAAAATAACTGGCACACTGAACCACAGATCTGCTATTAAGTATTTTGATAAGGAAATCAAAGTAGCATTGGAAGGGCACAATTAAAGAAAAGTAGGATATGGGAGAAAACACTGTTAATTTTGAAACAAAAATAAAAACTATGTACATTATAAAATCATAGAATAGTTTCATCTGGAGGAGCCCTTCAAGATCATCAAGTTCAACCTTATTCCCAGCCCTATCAAAGCCACTAAACAATGTCCCTAGGCACAGCATCTACCCAGCTCTTAAACACTTTCAGGGATTTTGACTCAACCACCTCCCTGGGCAGGCCTGACAACCCTTTCAGCAAAGAAATTCTTCCTAATACCCAGTCTGAATCTCCCCTGGTTCAACTTCAGGCCATTTCCTCTTCTTCTAGCTACATTTCAGGTAGTTGTAAAGAGCAATAAAGTCTCCTCTCAGTCTTCTCAAGGATAAACAGCTCCAAATCCTTCAGCCTTTCCTCATTAAGAGACATGCTCCAAACCCTTTACTAGCTTGGTAGCCTGCCTCTGTAGTCTCTCCAGAACCCCAACATCCTTCATGTAGACAAGGACCCAAAACTGGACACTGTATTCAAGGTGCAGCCTCATCAAAGCCAAGTACAGAGAACAATCACCTCCATGCTCCTACTGACTACACTGTTCCTGTTACAGGCCAGGATGCCATTGGTTTTCTTGGCCACCTGCGCACTCTGCTGGTTCATGTTCAGCCCACTGTCAATCAACACCCCCAGGTCCTCCTCCACCTGGCAGCTCAGCCTGTAACACTGCTGGGGGTTGTTGTGGCCAAGGTGCAGGACCCAGCATTTGGCCTTATTGAAACTCATGGAATTGGCCTTGGCCCAGCAATCCAGCCTATCTAGATCCCTCTGTAGAGCTTCCCTAGCCTCAGGCAGATCAATACTTCCACCCAGCTTGGTGTCATCTGCAAACTTACTAAGCGTGCACTCTATCCCCTCATCCAAATAATTGCTGAAGATGTTAATCAGGAGTGGCCCCAGTACTGAGCCCTGGGGGACATTACTCATGACTGGCCGCCAACTGGATTTAACTCCATTGACTGCAGCTTTTTGAACTTGTCCATGTAACGATTTTTTTTTCTCAGGAAAGCATATGCCCATCCAAGCCAAGAGCAGTCAATTTCTCTAATAGAATGCTGTGGAAAACAGTGTCAAATGCCCTACTCAAGTCAAGATAGACAACAACCACAGCCTTACCTTCTTCCAAGAGATGGGTCACCCTGTCATAGAAGATCACATTGGTTAACAGGACCTGCCCTTCATAAATGCATGCTGAGTAGGCCTGATCACCTGATTGTCCTGTATATGCTGCATAAGGGAACTTATCCAACTTTCTAACCTCTCTGTTGATACAAAGCGACAGTTGCAGGAGAATCAAAGTCTTGCCTGCTAAGCAGTGAGTTTCATTTAGTATGACTGAAAAGTTCCCTTAGCTTTTTTATTCTCGGGAAGCATCTACTTAATCTTAACACATCAGGACAGTTACAGAAAACACATTCAGAATTAGCTGGTTATGGAGTCTTTGGTTACTCACCCTCCTTTGAGCAGTCCTACTAAACAGCTATGTTACTGGTACAAAACTATTGCTTGTTTACTTGGTGCATTTAAACAGATATCATTATCTGAAATTGAACATCTGAGCTCAGAAATTAAACACTGAACTCAATTTTTAAAAACATGCTTTAAAAGCATGGCCTATTGGAGACAGAAGGAGTAAAGCATTAAGAGATATCTCAATATTGAAAGCAGAGAGAAGCTCTGCATGAATTGAAGAGCATTTGTTCAGGAAGTAATTTGTTGTGTATTGATATAGGTATATAGATGTATAGATGTATAGAAGTATAGATGTAGGCTGATGTGTCTACAGCACAGGGAAGCCCTGATACAGGAATTCCAGACTTCCATCTAAACCTGGTGCAGATCTGTAGGATAAATAGCAAGTCTCTGCATCCCTTCCCTATATTCATTTCTGAATAGAACTCAAGAATTATTAATAATGATGTCTCAATACAAAAGATTCACTTTTCCGAAGCACATCTGACAACCCTAAAATCATACATGTCTCTCCCTCCTGAAAAAAGCAGCTTTTGAACAGCCTTCTTGAAGATGACTGTCCTGCACAGGCAGGGACTCAACTTGAAATTATGTGTTAATATTTGAGCTGAAGTAATATTAAATTACTTCTGAAGTATTAAATACATATGAATAAAACAATAAGGAATCCACATTCAAAAAATACATGCAGATCACTGGGTCTGATTCTCCTCTATCTTACCATTATTTTATAGCACTTATTACAATCAAATTACTTTTTATTTACTCTAGAGAATACCGTGCCCCATTACTCCACATACCATCCACTCTAAATCTGATGAACCAGATGCATATACTGGGGAGAGGTTTTATGTGTAACTCTTATTTTTGTTCCCTGCTCCAATTTCCACAGGTTTCTATCCACATTACTAGGCAATGCTATAATTTTCAACATGCCTGTATTTGACCTATAATTTAACCAAGCCTACCTATCATTTTTGTTTCAAGGACAAGCTTTCAAGTAAGGTAACATACCTAACAAGTACAGTAACATATGTCAGTGATGTGTCCTCTAAAGTGTTTTAATGCAATTACATAGTACATTGGGTCTATGTGAAAGACAGAATAGGCTTTTTTGCTCATACATTATTTTTTTAAAAAAGTAAGACTTGTAATTTTTTTTTCCAGAGGAAAGAGATTACACATATATTCAATTCTATAAAAATTCACATATATTAGAGATACATTGTTAGGGTAGGGGGATTTTTTTGGTTGGTTTGGTTTTCTGGGAAGGAAGTGCAGTTGTGTTCTTCTCATTGTTGAGTACTGGTTAAGAATTTCCAAACAATGGAAAACAACTTAGTTTCACATTTTCTGGGAGAAATAAAGGAAAATACTGTTTACTTCCTCTGTATTAAAAATGTCTTCCACTGTTACTAATTTAAACTGTGGTATATCCAAAGCTCCCATTTGTGTCTGGAGCACAGGACACAGAGTGCCCACCACAGAGTGCTATACAAGTATTACACATGGATCAAGAACCAAAGTCTAATTTCAGTCTCTTCTTCAGCGAAAGTTTTTGTACACAAGCTTGGTAAAACCATTTGTCTTTTTGTATCTCTTTCATTTCTGTGATCATCGTCAACAAAGTCATTCATAACAGAATCTTAAAGACATGTCTGACACAATAGGATCTCCCACTATTTCTATCCTGTTTCTCTGTCTATATGTTCCAGACCTTATGGCCCCAATTACTGCTTTTGTCTTTGTAGCTTCACTGTGGGATCAGAAAGAATTGGGAGAATGGAAAGGGGAAACCATTCAGTGCAAGTATGTTAGAAAACAACAACAACAACAAAGAGTAAAGGCCTCAAAGTTAATTTCCAACTGTGATAGGTTATCCCCTGACTACAAAAATCCTCCTTTCTCCTTCTGTAAGGGTAACAACGGTCAGGAAAACAAGAGTCTCTACCTTAACTTCTTTAGGAGTCTACTTCACTTCTGGGGTTTTTTTTATTTACCAGTCTGTTAAATTTTCACAAATACTTTTTTTCTTTATCATAATAGCATATCGAAGTAGGAATTCATATTGAAAGCCTACTAATTTAAAGGGTGCTTACTATAAAGTAAAAGCACACAAAAGTCATTAACCACCACAGATCTTAAAAAGATGATTGAAATGTCATATTAAAAAAACCTATATAAATATATTCCATAAAATACCATTTATAGTGAACAATATAAACACAAACAACTTATCTTTTACTCACACCCATATACACAAATATCTCTTCCAACTCCTGCATGACTGAAAAAGACTGGAAGATTGTGACAGCCAATTAAACATTACAATGGGACTGGTCCTTCAAATGTCATTTTTAGTTGCATATTATCTCTGGCAGGATTCTTACTTATTAGTGAGAATCCTGCAGAACTGTACCTGAACAGGAGGAGTCAGCTCAGCCTGCCCTGCTGTCTAGAATGCAGCACTTGAGAGTACTGATTGTTAAGTAGCATACTGAGAGATACAGAGAAAAGAAAGCACTCCAAACATTATTTTTCCACTTCCTTACAATTATAACTGTGTTAAAGACTTCTGCACTATTTCTTTTAACTAGGATTTCATTTTTTAATGATACATACCAGAAATTAAAGATGATGGGTGACAGTTTCTGACTGACTGCCCCAGTCAGGAAAAGCAAATTTCCACAGTTGCCAGACTACTGGAAATGAACCTGACTGTGGACCTAACTGTGTGACCTAACAAAGTCTAATGAGGTCTGCTTCACACCTCCTACCTCACAGCTCAGTTGAAGTCCACAGAAGACCTTTTAGAAATCCCTTTCCTTTCCTTCTTTAACCCCAAGAAATTAATGTCCCAAAAAAGACATTAATCGAAGTATATGGTATACTGACAGTTCCTAACTCCACTAGCAGCCAGTGTATGAGGTAAATACTTTAGAAAAGTAACTTAGCAGTTAAAATCTGGCTTCAAAATTAGTATTCTACTAATATGGGAAATCCTGACTCCTGTTACACTGTACCAAACCAGCTCTACACAAAGCTATAAAACTGAAGTTATAAGATCTCAAGGCAAAATACTTGTCTCTTTTCAGAGAAGCTCAAGACATTTTTATCCTCTTGTTTAAATCCCTCAGCATTTTCTCATAAAGATTTCATAAAATGATAAATCATTATTTGCTCACATACAAAAAAATGGTAAATTAACATTCCAGTAAGACTTTAAAATTTAAATGGATTATCTTTGATTTCTACAGTTGAAGTGTTCATTAACTACAATTTTACCAGTTAGAAATCAGAAGCAATTATGTATATGCAAATAGAGTAGGGAAATTTCTCCATTTAAAGCAGAAAAATTATACACTGTTGGTGTAAAACAACACAACTTGCTACAGTGCTATGGTAACATTGCTGACACTGTTAGCAATTGTGGTAGCTGTTGCAATTTTTTCAGTACGTTATCTACTCTGAATGAAGTGATAGTGTACAATAGAAATTTAGTCTGCTTATACTAGATAACACTACATAAAGCTGTGACTCAGTTTTGAGAATTACATAACCACCTAAGTTTTAGAAGGCAGAGCCACTGATGTTAACAGAGATAACTCGTGGTTAGCTAGACATGTTTTTAACTGCTTTGTTAAAGTGTTAATACTGTCCCAACGCGCATCTAAGAAAGATTATAGCATGCAATCAATGGTGTATATCTGTGGTGATGAAGAAGGGAAATAATTTGTAGGTAATAATCATAGAGAATGAAATAAATAATTTCTTCTTGTAATGCTTACATACACTTAACTTTCTGAGGATATGTTAATTACATGAGTTTAACATACTCCACTGTCAGCAAAGCAGGGAGGCAGCCTCACCTGAGCCACTCACCTACCACCATGTCTTGGACCACCTCCTACCATGATCAGACTGGCAAGTCTTCACAGCTGACATGCCATCTGTTTTCATAACACAATTGCACTGCACATTCAAATTTCCTCCTTATTCCCCCTTCCTGTACTTTCTCCCTTTTCACTGCTCCCCCTGTCCAAGTATAGCCTTTCTGTTCTGGCACTTCCATTGCACTAGATCCCCCATCACCATTCAAATACTGAAGTAGGAGCTGAATAGAGAAAATACATGCCAGGCAAGCAGCATCATGGCCCATGTCTAAAACCTTTTTCCATATGGAGAGGTGACACATTCAGGTCAAGGTGAGTGGGATGGAAGAGGAACTCTAGTGGGGACTATGACAACCCCACCAAATCCAGCAGTAGCTGAAGAATTATTTTTACAATTAGTTTTAACAATCATCACAATTACGTTGCTGTTGAATCTCTACCTCTACAATCTACAGAACTAACACACGCAAACCCTCAGAGCTGAAGGCTTGAAAGGAAAAGGAATTACAATTGTTTAATTGCTTCAGATTTCTTTTTAAACAGTTGGAGAGCAAATGTTACCACCAGCTTGTTTCTCATTTTAATTTGTCTGCACGGCAATTTAAGCAAGCCTCATATTTATATTTTAATAATTAATAAAATACATAAGATACTAAGTGCATCACTATAAAAATGTTGATCATATTACAGTGAAATACTAAGATTCCAGCTTGCTTCATTAATCAATACAGTTGCCTCAGTTGGACTAAGATGATTAAATTTTCATTGCAATTTACTAAGAGTAAGATTAGCTATAAATATTTCAACAAAGAGGGTAAAAGGAAATTGTTAATATTTTATCATAAGTAACACTTCTAACACACCTTAAAAAACAAGCATGCAAAAAAATTAAAAACCATCAAGAAAACCTTAAGCCCCCCAGAAACAAAGAAAATAGAAAGCAAGTTTTTATCTGGGGTTTGCTCTTGATTTTTAAGGACTAATGAAACATATAGGAAGATAAAATTCTGTACCTAGATACTTAGTTTTTACTCCACACTCACAAAAATAATTTTTTTGCTTATCAATGGAAATTACAGACAGAGAACAGAAGTATATATCTTGCAATCCTCAGGCCTGTTTCGGGCAGATGAATGGGTCTCATCAAGGTACTCCTAAGAAAAAGTTGGTAATAAAATTTGTACACAGGACAGGGTTATTTTTCCCATTCGCTTAATGAAATATGAGGCCTGAAAGACAAGATTTATTCCACTTTCCTTTTTTTCTTTTTTTTTTACATAAGATAGTGGATTTGAACTACACTACTTGTCCTGGAAGATCACAGCAGTAGCTGAAGAGTGCCCAAGTCCCCAGCCAATTCCAGTGCTACTGTCAGAGACAAACAAGGTTCTCTTTAAGAAGACAGACTCTAAAATGAGGCTAGACACTGTGTGCACACTGGGTCTTCAACTCTCCACCTAGATGGGCAAAATTCCCTGTTGGATTGCCCTGAAACATTGTTTCATAGCAATGGGAAAGTCATTGCTTAAAGCCTGTTCTTTTATACTCGGTGTAGATGTTGCTACCTGCAGCTCTTACCATAGCTGTGAGTAACTGACAGCAATATTATGAGCAAGAGACAAAACCATACAAGGAGATTGTGCCCACATTACAACGTTAAAGATCAAATTCTACACTCATGTAACTTGACTGGCTTCAATGGTTATGTGTAGCACCAAGGGCTTCATTTTCGTTGTTACTGATGTAATCATATTTAGATTGAGTCAATAAAGAAAAGAGAATATGACAAAGGATCAATTTACAGTAATTCCTGTTAACAGAATTTTGATAGGAAGCAGTGGGGAAAGCACTCTCAAAGCATCCAGCACCACTTTCTGCCACAGCACTACCTGTAACTGGAATTACATAGACAACCAGACAACCAGCAAAATCTCACACTTGACTTGAAAAATGTACCAATAGTTCCCACAGAGAAGAAACCACTTCATGTTGTCAAATTGTTACCAGTAGAAGTAAGATTTTAAGTCAATTGCACTATGGGTCGTTTGGCCTAGGAAAGATGAGCACATCAGGTGTTATGCTTCTGTAAGGAATAATCCTGTATAAATATACCTATTCCTCAGAAATACTTACAGGAAAAAAGAATTGCCACTTGCAAACAGATCACAACATCTCTAGATGTTTTAAAATATTAACTGGCTTTGAAACCATAAAGGAAAATAGAAATTTTCCCCCAGAGTTCAAATAGTAAAGAAAAAAATCATGAAAAGCAAGGTTTTAACAGTATACATCTGGGATATATTGTCCCTAATGGGAGCAGGAACAGATGTTTGAAGTTTGCAACAGCAACTGCTATTCACATACCACTGCCTGGTGCAGTCACGCCTGGCCTGATAATGCACTTTATGTGCTTTGGTGCTAATAAGGCCATACAGAAGGAGCAAACTAAGAAAAGACAGGAGAAAGGTAAAAAAATAAAAATAAAAATAAAGATAATAATAACAGAGACACTATTTCTTTTCCACTGGGGTTTAATTTCTTTATAATCTTTCTGTCTTTAACCTGAGGAGCTCAGCTGTGAAGAAGGGGCTAGCTCTGCTCTGGGCAACACCACGACTGAGCTCAGTGTAGGCAAGTTCAGCTCGGAGGTTCATCAGGCACCAACCACAGTGTGAACATGAGCCATAGCAAAGGTGAAGATATCTTCTAGGGGATGCCAATGTCCACATTCAAAGTCCTGCCTGCTAGTTACCAGGCCATGGCACTAAAATGCCTTGCATCCCAAACCCAAACACTTAACATTAAGTACTTCCAGTATATCTAATTAAGCACGTCTTCATTTCTGCAGGATATAGGCAGAAACTGTTTTCATTTCAAATACAAATATTTTTATACTTGATCAGTGTCTGTTTGGAATAAAAGGACTGAAGCAAGAAATAATGACATAATTATCACTTGGGAAGCCCTAGAAAGCAAATTTCAGTACATTACTATACAGGAGAAACTACATTGCATAGACTGAAAAGTTCATCATTGCTTTTTAAAAATCACTTTGTAAACATTTCACTGGTTTTTATTTCATGTGTTGGTCACATGTTGTTACAAAAACATTATGGTTTTTTTAGGTGCTAGTGGACATTGACGATGAAAAAACACCACTGCCTATAGCAACACTTGAACAATATGCAAGTTTATGCCATGATAATTTTAATAAAACCTGGCTAATGAAAGTAATGGAAAACACAAAGAATAAATACACTTCAGTGAGAAAAAAATCTAACCAAAATAAGAAGGTTGTTCTTAATAAACAATTCAAAAGTATTTGATCAGTAGTCAAGAATCTAAGCAGAAAAGGTCCTTAAAAGACATGTATGGATCCAAGCACCCTTTCCAACCCAAGAATGTTGGGGTTTTTTTTACTGAGAAACCAAAAAACTGTATTCTTCAGTTTTTTGCATATTTGCATTTTACTTCTGAATATCTTATTTATTTCACTGTTAAACTGATAGAGCCAAGTCCTTTTTGATTTATGTTGGTCACTTCTAGAGAAATAAGGAAAAACAAAAGTATTTTTAAGATAAAAAGAGGGAAATTTAAAAGTAATAGAGTTCAATAACATTCCAATTATTGAAATTATATTGAGCCAATTTAAACCTGTTCAGGTTCTGAAAAACAGGATTCGCTGCACAAAACCACAAAAGTCTGAATTCTGAAAGAAAACTTACAGTATGTTTCTTGATGCTTGTAAGTTGCTGATCAGCTATATTCATTGATGTCTTTAGAAATTTAATTTCTTTACGTTCTTTAATCTCTGAGAGGTTTAAATACTTTTAATTCTTTAACTGATTTTAGGTACATAACAAAGAACAATGTTTTTATCATTAACTCTGAAAATTTACATAACAGAAGGGCCACTGTACATCTGCCTTTTGGCAAGGATATAAACAAAATAAAAGGTTTTTCTTCTTTCAGTATTCACGGTATCACCACTGTCTTGCTGACAGCCAGCAAGGTCCTGATTCCTTAAGTGCTGGGTTTTTTTTTTTAAAGTAGACAAATGCCTTGATTATCAAACCAACTCATTATTCAGAACCAGTGAGTTTAAAAAGAATGAAACACTTCAGAGTACTTGATGACAACATTGCCAAATAAATTTTAAAATTTAAAATAATATTTGAATATTTCTCTATAGTTCACTGAAAATCTTTTTCTATTTCTTTCCCAAGCCACCTTCCCCATAAAATTATTACGTCACAAAGAAACCATAAGGACTGATGTCCATTCATTTCTGTTGGTCTTGTGGGATCCTAACTGTAAACAATAATAAGGATTATTGAACCTCTTGAATATGCATTTCCTCTAATTCTGTTGGCCTGACTTGTTACATTTGAAGAGATAGAATATTTTAATTTATGATCAGATTAATTATGTCTAGGGTATCAGTCCCAAAGCTCTTCAGTTCTAGGATAATTCAAAATTGTGCTTAGTCTCCCAATTGAGGAATTCCTGTAGAGAGTATTATCTCTTAATTCTAGCCTATGCAGTCATGATTGACACATGTTTAATTAAGTGAAGTTGTAAACTCTTCACATACATAATATTCCCATCTTCAGTAGCTTGATAGTTAGCTTTATTCCTGCTTGAATCTATTTCTTATTTATAAAGTAAAATTTAAAAGTATCCCTAATACACAAAATAGGATAATCTAAAATAAGGTTATATAGCCACAGAATTATGGTAAAAGATAAATAGCTGTTTTAAATTTTCAAGTTTTTTATATTGATACTGGAAATACAAGAATAATTAATAAAGAATAAGTTTCTCAATTCCTCAATTTCTGAAATTCCTGTACTGTCAGGCACCAGAAGCTGGTAAAGAGAGGAATGTGTCAGTGTCACTTATAAACAGGGTCAAATTTAAAGGAATTTAAAACTTTGTATTTGAAAATACAGTAGTCTGCCTGAAATTAAAGAGGTATTGATTGAAATTAAGAAGGATATACCTTAGGAGCAACAGGGAGGTTGCACAGGGAGAGAAGTGGGGGTGTAGAGGTCAAGAACCATATAAAAATCTGGGACACTATGGGAGTAAGAAGCATTTTCCTGGAAAAGAAAAGAAGCTCTCTGCCCCACTGACATCGTCGTCTGGACCATGATGGTGACTATTCTATCGCTTGCTTCCTCTGCTTTCTCCTTTCTTTTCTGTTTCTAGTTTTCTCCCTGTCCTGTCTGCTTTAGAAACTTGCTTATGTTACAATAATAAAACATCTGACCTCATTTGTGTCTTAATTTCACCATTTGGGGATCACCTTTAAACCTTTCATAAAAATTGCCATGTATCCTAATATCGGATCGTGACACCTTGTCAGGCAGGGTTGGACTAGACCATCTCCAGAGGTCCCTTCCATCCCCTATCATTCTATGATTCTGTGACTACAGATGTTTTATGTATTGACATTACATCCGGTTGCAAATAGTCAACAAAAAATTTTTGTATCATTAATCCGAAATCGACCTTGTGAACACATGGACATATCTTCTATTGAAGAAAACTGTGGAGAGGTGACAGCTCAGGCCAACTTTTATCTTAATCATCTGATACTGTAAAAAAGGATTCACTGATAACCCCTGAAAATTATCTGCTCAGAGGTAGATTGGAAGCCATTCATGGTTGTCTGTTTACAAACTGCATCTAACCATAGCATAAAATTAATAAACCTTACATTTTCCTAACGGAAAGCACACTGTGTTTAGATTCTAATTGCTGTACATAATGTGAAGTGCACCCAGTTGTTCTACACGTGTCACATGCCAAGAGAATACACAGAAGAAAGGCAAAACCAGTATGGCATATGTTTTCTGCATCTCACTGAAGTACCATCTCCCTGGACACTGCCTGAGGCAACAACCATCAACAAAGCTCCATACAAACATCAAAAGTGAGAAAAATCACAAATGAAAAATTAATGTTCACAGCCACTTTCTCAATATCATAGAGACTGATTACACAAACTGACCAAGCAAATTTGACTTCTATTACCTTCTTGTTTTGCTCTGACCCAGCAGTCAGAAGTCTTACCAAAGGAATGTTAATCAAATAAAGTAAAAGAACTTGCTCTTTTCCTACATTTATTTGATCAACAAATTTGCAGTTGCTTGTAGAAGGTGGTGGTGAGAATTTAAAATATTTTATTTGAAACTGTTTCACATCCTCAAATTTTTTACAACACCACATCTGTAATGATTTCTGATACACAAGCACTAGTTCCATCACGAAGACAATCATCTAACTTATTTACCTCCAAGTCCTAAACATCAGCACATATCTGTAAGGATATTAGAAATCCTGTTAATTGGCTAACTACAGACATGTGGTTTTCATTTTAGATTTCTAAGTAACTCTTCAGTTAAGGTTTCTTCCTTACAAGAATTTGTAGAACTTCCTACAAATGCATTTTGTCCTAGGCTATGTAAATTTGCTATTCTTGTCTTTCCATTACTCCAGTCCACAAACTGGTATATAGTAGCCTCAAAATCAGAAAGCGCATTGCTTATATGTAAAAACATTTGGTCATTATTTCAAAAGTATCTTGCTTGCTTGGTTGTGTGGTGATTTTGTTTTGGGGTTTTTATTTGTTTTGGGTTTCTTCGTTTTGTTTTTATTTTTGTGTGTGTGTTGTTTTGTTATTAAGTAATTTACATGTAGAACAAGAGGTACATCTAAAAATGTTAACTGGAACTAATAAAAACATTATGGGAAACACAAAACCATGTGACATTTAGAGTTTATTTTATGCGAATTGCAAAGAATTGGTGTAAAAAAAAAAAAAAGGAATTCTGAACTCAACTTTTAATGAATCCAGTAATATTTTCAATTTAAAAACAAAAACATCCCATTTTATTCTGTTCAGCAATTAATTGTTTTTAACTTCACTTTACTGTTGAAAGAATATGAGCTAATGAAGTTTCTACAGATGTTTTCTGTCTTAATTCCCCCACTGCACCACTGTTAATGCCACAACTCCAACTCCCTACTATGCTCCCAGTGACATTCCTACCACTCAAGAGATGCCAAAGTCATGGCCCATAAGCATATTGATTATGTAAGTGGTTGCTGCTTAACAGTATTTATAACAGCTGAAGCTTGCCTGGTCATCATTGGAAATGCTCATTTCCTCTGCACAGCTGCTGAAGGTCACAAAACTTGTAGGTAGCAATATCACAGATTATTTTTTTTTGTCCTAGTTAAATTTGTTTGATAGTGATCAGTTGTTTGTTTTTTTAAAAAAAAAAATTCTTAATTCACACACAGATGAACTTCATTATATAATCTTTATCTCCTTAAAATAATATTTTAAAAAATTAAATCAGAGAAAAAAATGCATGTCCTTTTCCCCAAATTGCATAGACCAAGTTCTACCACACATATGTAGCTACAGAATTTGTACTTTAAGTCAGATGTACCAATTTCACTGTCAGACAGGATTTTGTGGCAATGAAATTAAGGTTTCTCCCAAGATAAGGAAAGGTTTCAAAATTCAGAATTGAAATATCCAGTATTGTTACAACTGAAAAATTCAGCAGCTTTTTCATTTTGTGTATGCTATTGTAGAAAACGGGATTCCTCTAAGCATAACAAACTCAGAGGCAACAATACTTCCTTCAGACATCCCTGAATGGTCACCTTTAAGATAAGATCTGCCTGATAATTAGTTTCACTTCTCTTTTGATATACTAGCAGAATTTAAATCATATATATTTTTAATATACTATGTAAATGAATGATTTTGTAATCAACTAAACCACAGTGGTATGCTCCCTCAGGTACCATGTTAGGAACAGATGGTCATCTTTTCACCTCAAAAGAAAATTGGTGTTTGATAATGAAATCTTGATCACCTACCATCTGCCTGCTAATGATTAGCAGCAACAAGATCATTTGTCTGCATATACTCAAGGAGAAGAGTATCTTGGACAACTTTAAGGACTCTGATGATCTTAGTTCACCAATTAAATAAGACATCAAATATTAGAAAGGTTGTAAGTAAACTCAAGGTATTAATTATTCTGTCAAATTTAGAATCTTTTCTAAAGTCCTAACTAGAAAAAATATATATTCTATTTCCTGCAAGTACATGCATATAACCCTATAAGCCACAATTTTGTGGAGTTTTTTCTTCCTGAGAAAAGCAAAGCCATCAAGTAAAACTTGAACAACTCTGCAACAATAAGCAAAATAATCAAAACTGCTGATATAAAAGCTAGCTTTTGAAAACTAAAAGTCCAAAGTTAGAGATAAAGCCTGTACCTGACCTTTAATCTTCTATGCACTGGATATGGAAATTCTTGTCCCCTCCTCCCCGCTGTTTCCTTAAAGTGATCCCTGCTTTCAGATACTACAGCAAGATTTTTATAGAACACAAAAATAGCCAGCTGCAGTAATGTAATTTAGTAGAGAAAATCATTTTTTCTCAGTGGAAGCATAAAATGGTTGGAAAACAAAGGTCCTTGTACCCACTGTGTCTATAGAGGGCAAGACCTTTGCTCTGATACTCCTTTGTAATTCAGCAACTTTCAGATTGTCTGAGTTTAACAAAGACCAGAAAGCCTTTGCTGTAGATGTACAGGAAAGAATTTCTTCACTTATGAGGTTTGTCTAGCAAAGCTGCTAGTAACATCCCCTTCTTAGAAGTCTCCTTCTAAGTCTCCTTCTAGCCTCTCTAGTCTTGACTATCTTACCACTGAGTGTGTCCAGCTCTCTCAGAGTTCTCTCACATAGTCCCTCTCCTTGCCAAAGGCCCCACAAAGCTTAGATATGCCACAGCAAATCCATGACAGATAAGGTCTTCCTCTTGTCCTCTTCCTGGCATATAGCTTTTAACATAGCACATACAGGGCTGAAAGGAAACAAACTGTTTAGTTCTACCATCTGTCACACATCACTCCTACAGAAATCTGAGAAGGATTTTCTCCCGATATGACACAGTGCAGGATTTTCCCCCTAAGGGGATGTTCCTGAAGACTCAGAAACATCATTACTTTTGCTTATCAGTGTTTCTACTAGCATGCCATATGTTTTGCAAGAACAAATGTAACCTCATACATTCTGAATTATCTTTCTTCATGGTATCTTACTACCATTTCAGAAGACTATCTATAATAGAAGTTTTCCTCTCCTTTCCTGAGGTATATGTGGGTACAGAGGAATATATTTATAATTTGGGAGGGATGGAAAGCATGTGCCCTTTTCATCTGACCAGACTTGGACTTTCCATACTGCAGTTCTAGGGATTACTACAGTGTTTATCACAGTGTAAGCCACCAAATATTTTTCTGTTATATTTGAGCAACATAGAAACTAAAATCCATTTGTTACCTATTCTAGTCACATTGCGCTGTATTCAAAAGGAGATAGTTTTGGCACAATAGCTCACTTGATTACTCTCTTTTTAATCAACTATCAAAAATACACTGATGTTCAGTTCACAAGCTCCAAGCATCAGTGACGGTGATGTAATTACCATCAGGGGGGTTTGGTTCAGTACTGGCTCTGTACATACTTGTATATTTTCCATTATTATAATTTTCATTAAATTGTTCTAATTTCCTTTTCTAATTGCTAAGTCTCTCTCCCTTATTCCTTTTCTCTTCCCCTTTTGGGAGGGAGGGGGGGTTAAAAGAGTGTCTGTTATCAGTCTGGGGTTGCCCTGGCCCTAAACTGTGACAGAGTTATTGGAGTTGGCACAGGGAGAGTCCCAGACTGGGCCCCACAGCAGTTGGGAGCTGTGTTCAGGAGCTGGATTCTGGCACGGGGTTCAGGAACACACCAAAGGCGTACCGACAGGGGCCCCCTTGGTGCTCCGAGGGTGGGGAGAACCCCTCAAGAGAGGAGGAACACCAATACCCCGATCCGAGAGCCTAGCCCACCAGCTAGCTTGCTTAGCCTGCCAGTTTAGCTTGACTGCTTCTCTTCTCTCTATGCGTTTTTTTGTTTTGTTTTGTTTTTTTGAGACCCTCTAGACCCCAGAGCTTTCTATACTGGATATGACATATATGGGATGGAATACCTCATTGGTCAGTTTGGGGTCATCCGTCCTGTCCACTCCTCCCTGCAGGTGTGGTCTTTGACTTTCTGCACTGCCAGTGTGATACACAAGTTCTAACAGTGGCCTTGGTATCCTTGGTAGTAACTCTAAACATGAGGTGTTAGCACTGCTAGAAGCAGACACTGAAAAACATGCTGCTGACTTGAGAAAGTGCAGTTAGTTAGAAAACCTGAGATGAAAAGTAAAACCACTAAAGAAAATTAGTTCAGTTCTCACTCAACCAGGACATTTTTTTTATAATCTCAATAGTGTTTTCCAGGAGTTATTTGAATACACTATTTTAGACCACATCTATTTACTTCACAAAACACTAAAGATACTGTTCAGTAATGTAATAGATTGTAAGAATGCTGCTAACACATTACACTTCACATTACTGGGTAGATTTCATGCATCTATATAAATGCACTGCAGAGGAAATCCTAGAAAGCATGGTAGTCAACTGGCTCATGTCCCCCAACACAACAGTTATAGATGTACTCATCAGCTCAATTTTGACTACAGAATTGAAGATCATATTTTTCTAAGTGTCTACCCTTAGAGAGAAGACATATCAAGCTATTTATGGCATTTTACCAGGCTCTTGCTGATCCTATCTGAAAGCTATTCAAGTTTTTAATATCTAAAGACAAATAGTGAAATACCAATACCTAATGAAATAAGCAAAATTATATTGAAATAATAAGAAGCACTACTATAAAACAAAGCAATGATTTAATGCAATTTTATCAAAAAATGTTATAGAATTAATTTCAAGGAAACGAGACAGTTGAATTCTGTTTTTTCTCTATCAGATTTATTCTGTTATTAACTCATATTTATATAGACTATCTGCCCTTTCACATACTCATTAAAAGACATTTCAAAGGTATGTGAATCATCTAACCATCCTGAATAATTAAAAAGGAGTATATTAAGCTACAAGCATAGAATCTAGCTCTATTATTATTATTTTACTTTTTTTTTCCAGAAGTCATGGATTCACAGAATCACAGCATGTTAGGGATTGGAAGGGACCTAGATCATCTAGTCCAACCCCCCCTGACAGAGCAGGATCACCATTCATATGATGGAAAAATCCTGACCTTTTCCTTCTACTTCTCACCCATCTTCAGCTTTGTAAACATATCTCAAAGTGTATCTAAATGAAAGATATTATAGGCACTTAGAGCATTTCAAAATACTTTTCCATATATCTATATATCTATTTTCAAACAAAAAAAGGTTTTAAAGCCTTCATTCTGTTTCAGTGAAGTACAAATTATTTTATTAAAACTCTTTTTAACAGTCAAATATTGATGGAATTTAGCTTGGGATGTTTAAGGAGACAAGGTTTAGAAGGAACATTTAATCCTCTATTAGACTCAGCAGAATAGTTTAAAAAAGCCAGTAAGTTAAGTATGCAACCATCCTTTCGAGTCCAAACTCCAAGCAATAACTTTCATGCTGATTACAATTATTAATTCCTTTTGTTTTGTTTTTAACTTAAAACTTAAACTCTATTTTCACTATGAATGTGTTCAGTCTCTGGCAGGTCCCCCCCAACACCACCTTCCCTCATGACTACTCAATGTTTTACCCTTCCCAGCCAAACACTTGTCAAGTATGATGCAGTTAAGCAAAGATTATTACTTAGATGAGGAAAAATAAGACATTTAAATTTCTAAAATTTCTAAAATTATTAAAGAAAACATCCATGAATATACCATATTGCTTATACATATAGAAATGTGGTACCTTTCGGGTACTCAGTTTTATTTCACTTCACAGAGGTAGGATTTATTACTTTTTTTTTTTTTTAAATGCAGAGTGAAAGAGCTCTCTTTGAAATTTCAAAGGAGAGAAAGAAAAAATATAGGAAAAGGAACATATTTTGTTCATCTGCATATACAGCATATGTATAGAGTTGCATCATCCACCTATGAAGCAGTGACTATAAAACCCTAGACAGCTATCGATTCTCTACCTTTACAGTCAAGTAAATGAGATAATAGTGAGTGATCTGACTGGAGCATATAAGCAGTGTTAGCATGAATCAATCACTTTAAACACTGCACTGCAGTGAGAAAATACAAACTGGGGAGACAGCAAGAATCAGCATTCCCTCTCCCTTTTGTCAAGTAGCACCAATGTTATAATAAAAATGGAGATGTACACAACACTTTGATAGGCACAGAAGTTCTACTCCAAGCACAGGTTAGCTATTAAGCTCATCATGACAGATATCGCTTTTTTATTTGATCAATTGCTTTGAAGACTGCGTAGAGACACAACACATCCTACATGAAATAAAAGCACAGCAGAAAGTAGCTGGCACTACATGTGCAGTTTGAGTCCCTGTTGTTCTGTGAGTAATTGGAACAATTAATTTATTATAAAACTGTCTTCCCTTCCTAAATTACTTCTGTGTAAAACTGCAGAAAAAGGAGCACTCACCAAAAAAAAACAACCTAGAGTCAGTGAGAGTGATAAACTGCTCACTTGTACAATCTCCTCAATCACAAATATACTTGAGCAATAACAACCACATCCTGTCATTTCTTTCAGGCCTACTTGAAAGCACAAAACAAGGGGACAGGTTGATGAGGTAGCCCATCTCCTAACTGAAGGAAGCCAGATGAAATGAACAAAAATTAATGCTTACTATTTACAAATAATTTTCATATATTCAGTCTTAAACCAAGACAGTAAATTGTGGCTTTTCAAGTGAAATATTTTTCAATTATCCTATTAGAAAAGGAACAAAGTCTTTATCTATATTTTGAAATAAACAGCACCACCAGTATCTTCAAAAGAAGACTGATTTATGTCTCACTGTGGCCAAACTGCCATTTCTAGTCTAATGCCCTACATACTTGATTTGGGGCAATTTTGTTTGTTTGTTTTTGAGGTTTTTTCATGCTCATCTTCACTCCTCCCATTCTGTTCCATGGTCCCATTTAGTCTTGGCTTTGCTATTACTGCTTTTGACAACTTCCAAATTCTGCAAAAGTATCACAGTCCTTATCTACCCAAACCACTCCTGCTCATTTTACTTATCTTTGGCAGTTGCTTCAATACAGCAGCTCTACAATTTGAGAATGTCCATGACAATGTTCAGAAATGTGGTGAAATACTGTTACATGAGGTGGTAAAGAATATTGAAGAATGCATCTGCATATCAATACCAAGAAAATCAGTTTGACTTTATCACCTTAATTCTGGGCATATTTATCTACAATATAAAACAGTGTACGTTATTGGCATAACAATTATGGATGGATGGCTGTATCAGCAGGGGATAGCATAGAATAGAGTCTGTTTCCAGTCAGAGGTCAGGGTCTCTGAAGCAATATGAAGGCAGAAAAAGGCTGTACCATGCAAGCTGCTTCTTCTGTCTTCATACGAACAGGATGGTTGTGAAAAAGGCCCAAAGCATCTTGACCTTTGAGACCTTTTATCTCACATCCAGATAATAAGAGTTACAGTTTTTAACTTTTCTATGCTTTCCCCTTTGTAGAAAGTAACTTTCAAAAAATATAAATCACTAAGCAAACCCACAAAAACCCAAATGAGACAAAGAAACTTGAAAGACTAGTGAACAATAAGTACCATGAGAGAAAGGTGCAATCAAAATATATTGATATAAAATTTTTCTTCTTCTTTCCTCTTAATGAGAAATATCACACTCAATTTCCTTACCAGAATTAATGCTCTTCTGCTTTTGCTTAGAACTTCTTTTTTCCCTTCATGAAAAAAAAAGCTCTGTAATATGCTGGTATCAACTCTAGTGGAATATCAATGGCCTTGATACCAGCTTAAATGGACTTCAGAAGGATGCTCACGCACCCCACATGCTAAAATACAAAAAAAAAAAAAAAAAAAAAAAAGGTAAACAGCAGCATGAAGAACAAGAGCAACATGCCCAAGAGCTAGAAAATCAAGTGAGGCAAAGGAGATAAGTGTAATTAACATAAGTGGCAGCAGCAGGCTCTCACTATAATTAAATCATTTCCTCACCAGCCACATTTGGTGTTCATGGAAGTTGAAGGACACTGGAAATCCTGTTCCATAGGAAGCTGTTAGCACAGGACCAGCAAAAGTTGTTTGGTGTGGCCAAACACAGACTTCAGAAAAGCCTTGATTATTAACAAACTCATTTTCTTTCCATGTGCTTCCCAACTCTACGATCCTTGCTTATAGAAAAGTTTATCAGTAAAAAATAGTAAAATCCATTCATCTGAATCACCAAGGACAAGAATACCAACTGTGTTTGAATACAATAGCGTCAAAACTAATTTTACAACTCATTTTCAATCTGCTTATTATAAGAGCATAGAAGTAAATACTGTAGTCTATTTTAGTCCTCATCTCTCTCCTAAAGTTAGCAGTGCCTCTGTGATTCTGTGATTCGACATTTGGTTATGAAAGGTATAGAGTGGCAAGAAAAACAAATAAAGATGTGGTTTGTGCATATGCTTGAGATCCCTACTCAGAGGAAAATGCTATCTGCATTGTCAGGAGATATTTCCTCCCATAAACTTTCAAGGAATCTACTTATTGAGTGCACAGTCTTTAATAGTGATTACACAACATAGTATCTTTCCTGAAAGCCAAGTTACTATGCTGTTTATGCTGAATGCTTCAACACCCTGGTGAAAGGTTTATGAATGGTTATTTATAACTCTTCTCCATCTTTCAGAAATGCTTAGGGCAGCATTATAAAAGATAAAGTGCCATTCTGAAGTGGACAATACTGAGCACAGGAAAGTAGAAAACTTAATTAGGCAATGTTTAACCAAAAGAATCACCCATTTTCCTCAGTAAACTTCTAAATAAACAGTTATGGGAGGAAAATGAGTTCCATTTAAAAACTGCTTTTCTACCACAAACACTACTGGCTTCACAAATACCATTACCTTTGGAAATTTTAGGCATAAAATAAACCAAGGTCTCTTATTTACCTTGAAAAATGATCACAAAAGGTATTGCTTAATAGTTTGGTTACATCAGTTCTTGTTTTTTTCTTTTGTGGAAATTGTCAGGCTCAAATAATAAGAGATGCATGTGCATATGTGTGTGTATGTGCACAATATATCACACAAAGGGTGACAGGAGAAGGAAGGAAATTAATATGGGGGGAAAAAAAGGAGGAGAGGAGAAGTTAAAGATATCCAGTGACAAAGATCCCAAGAAAAGCAGATGGAAACAAATACAAAAAAAAAAAAAAAAAAGGTAAGAATGACAGAAAGAATAAATTTAACAGTAATTTGGCCAAAAAAAGGCATACTGAAGTTTTACAGTGTAAACATTTCAGTTGAATCACAATGGAAACAAAACACATTCAACAGATGAATTAAAGCAGCTAAGAAAACAAGAAACAATTAGAAAACAGTCCAAGGTAAAATACAGATGTGCAAATTATGTTAAAACAAGACATAATTAATATGCTTGTGTTTAAAATGTGTCAATCGAGTTTCTTTTTCATTTTAAATGCATGTATACCAGGGTCTGAACATAGGTACAAGTCCTCAATTCTATGACATGCCATGGAAGAGTAGACCTATGGATTTAATCTTAAAGGCCCCTGAGCACTGTGAAATAATTCAGCCTTACTTAATGAGGAATATCCCAAACTTCAGTGAAGAAATTTCACAGCTAGGTATCTTACATGATGCTTTTGAATTTGGGATCTGTAGTGCCAAGTTCATAGGAAAGGCTGAAATAAATACAAGAGTAGTATTTACCCTAAAATAAAAGCCTAAGAATATTTCTGGATTGTTAAGAGAAGCTAACTGAACAGATGATAGGTATTGTTTGGGGAACTGGTGCTCCATGTCCACATTGTGGCATTCTGTCTTCTGCAGAGCCAGTATGAACATTCCTAAGTACTACCTTATGCCTTTTGGTCCATTTCTGGATCAATCCCAGGCCATCAAATTTATGTTGCATTACTTTGCTCCTTCAGGCAAAGATAATGGCATCTGAGATGATCAATCATTCCCACTATACAATGTGAGTGGGAGGGAACATCTGAACTAGTAACTGCCTGTCTCCCACTTCTCTTCATCATGGCACACACCAAATGGGAGCAGTTCTGTTTATGGCTAGGAAAATTACAGTCTTTGATATTGTTAGGAGATTATTTATGGCAAATTTGCTTCCACCTGCAATGTTAACTGTAAGCACTTAGTCGTCATCATTTGGTGTGGCTACAAATGATCGCAAAGTAATGAGGTAAGGTGTAGACAGACAATTAGGCATCCACATGGATACCTTTGTATTTCTAATCCATGTATTCTTTGCTTAGAAGGACAGAAAAAATAAATTTAGACTCAACTTCTGATTTGGATAGGTTTTTGCTTAAAAAGTGTATTCTCAATGCTGTGAAGCCAAATACAAAGACAATCTTGCTAAACACTGCAAGATATTGTCTTGATTCAGAATTATCATTTGTACCTGAGTCATAAATCATCTGCTTTTATGAAATTCAACTACTGTATATTTTTTCTAATAATTTACCTTTGTACCTTAATTGCATCAAATATATTTATCTTTTTTTCTCAACTGTTCAATAAACTTTCTTCCTAAATGTGTCATTGCATCAATAGTGCACAGCCCTGCACAGAAGACAATGCAGAAGGGTCAGTCCTTTTGGAATGACACGGCTCACTCTTATACAGTACAGGTATAAAACATAACAATACAAATAAAGGAAGTAAGGTTCAGTATCATAAAAGCATTTTGAGAAGAAGTGTTTCTGCTTGACTCCTTAGAGACATGTGGTGCAATATCACAGTGAGATAGTCAACATGTAGGTCAGAAAGCTCAGCCACCAGATTGGTTCACAGAACACATATACCACAGTCTGCCACTGTCACGGAAAAAAAGAGCCACGTAAGATGAAATAAAAGCAATGCTTCTCCTGTAGGTCCTCTTGAGTTTTTTCTTTGTCACAATGACTCTCCCCTCTGCATCTTAATTTCTGTACATATATTTAGAAATATGAGCATTATAAGTACTCTATTGAGCCCTGAATCCTAGTGTAAGCAGAATATGCAATAACAAAATGGAGAACTCAAGTATCAACTATCAAGTCAGAATACTAATTTAAAAAGTGTTATTTCTGCTCCTTAGACTAGAAAGGTGCACTCTTAATACAATTACAATAGAGGTGGACTGTTTTCAAAGAATAAAGATTCCATTTATCTTGACTGTTTCATGTAAGTCAAAGCATAACATTGTACATTAGTAAGGTACACATATAAGCTTTAACCACCAGCATGACTAATATAATGTGTTGTAGCACTGAGGGCATTGTTGTATTATAAATATTCATTCAAATGGTAATTTATTATAGTTACAGTGCACCTGCAAGAAAAAATATATTCAGGAAACCTAAAATGTTTTAATAAGCAATGAAGGCAAACATTGTAAGCGCTATGTAAATGTATTGGATCATTAACTTTGTTACTTACTGATAAAATACAAAGTGATGCAGAATTTTCTTGCATCTTAAAAATTAATTCTTAACGGCCACACTATAGTCACAGGGCAACTACCTCTGTTTTCTTTTGTACTCATTCCAGTTTTTGATTCTCTTCTTGGAAAACATTTATAGACTTGTACATCATGTGCCAGCTATGACTTCTTCCCTCACCACAGCTCCTAAACAAATTTTCCTCACACAATCCCCTCAGTCATCCTCACCCTGATGAACAAGTGACTTACAGATCTCCTGTGTTACTTATAACTGTGTTTATGCTCTTACACATCATAGTACTGAATTTCTCAGTAATGAAAACAAGACTAGCTCTAGATCAGCTCACTGAGGTTATCAAGAAGTAGCATTCTCATCCTCTCTCACATGTCCTTTTCAGCACAAATTTAGGACACTAGCATGCTCTTCATTCACCTCACTCTCTGATACTACAATAGTCTTCTGTACTACACCAACCCTTCTACCAGAAAGACTGACTCAGTGTTATCCTGAAAGCTTATATAGGTAGACAACCAAAAGACCATTTCCATTCAAATGGTAATTTAGCAGCACTTTAACGGTCTCTTTCAAATCAGAATAGAGGAACAATTATTTATACAGGGGTTTGTTGTTTTTTTACTTAAAAAAAACCCAAAACCTAATATAACATACAATTAAAATCTGTTCTTATATGGTCTGTCAGAAACTAAAATACAGGTGGGCTTCTGGAGAAAATTGGGTGAGAGGGTTGGGTTTCTGGTTTTGAAGCTGCTCAGAAGACCTGGAGAGAGTGCTTCAGTAAGCATTGGAGGGTTTACAACCATGAGATGTTAAAAATGAAGCCCTGTGCAAAGTGAGTCCAGAATTGGCCACTACAGGACAGAATCTTAGAGCCATGACGATAGCTGGAGCTTCAAAGCTGTCACTTTCCTGCCACCAAGATATATGAAACCACTGATCTTAAAAGGATTCCTTGACAGCTTTCTTGAGAACACTTTGCTTTAAGAGACTCCAGTCTTCTGTGCATCTCAGGATTATGTCAAATTATCAGTCCAAAACATTTTGCAGTCATACAGAAATATATATTTTATATACTTAGTGCATATACAGAACTGAGAGCCTAAAGGTTCAAAACAAAAATGCAGGCTAGTCTGGCAGACATCAAGTGATTCCTTAAACAATTCTCACCAGACATTATAAAAATCTAACTTTTAGCATTCCTTTCTTCTAGAAAAAGGAATACTGACCAGTGAAGCCATTCAAGCCACAGTTCTGGTTTTGGGGTATTTTGTTTGTTTTGGTTTTTTTTTCTCTGTGTATTCTGAATCAGGTGTACTCATTTTAAAGACAAAATTATTTACTTTTTATTATATTTACACCTCAATTCAGACAGCTAAACTTCATTAGTAGTTGATTGCATTCTCATAGTTTCTACCAGTGAAAATATCATTAAGTCAAGTACTAAATCGTACAGTATCATTGATCTCAAACCTCTTAATTTTCTCATTCACAAATATCAAGTGAGAAGCAACAGAATCCCAAATTCTCAATTGCATTTGAAAGACTGAATTTTCTTCCTGAAAAACATGTTCTAACAGGAATGTAACTAACTTGACAAATTCAAACCTGAAAGCTCAAGTTTGCCATAGTTTTCCTTAAGTTTTCAAAGAAACTGGGAGTTTTTTTAACATGTGTATGTGCCATTTTTGGTATTTAAAACTTTTTTTTATAACAACTTTTTTCATATTAAAGCTATATGACTGTAGTGTTTTCTGTAACATTTTATTTCCTTTGAGATAAAATCTAGATTATTTACAGTCTCTGCCAATGTATGCAATAAAAGCACCACCAGGCATTGGAAGCACACTTAGAAACAAGCTTAGCTGTTACAGAATTCTGTCTTCTTTTTCTGACTTGGGGATCTTTTTATTCTTTACCACAGCTAAGTAAAAAGATATTGCTCATTTCCCATTAGAAACTCTGGTAGATGGGAATCTCATGCCTTTCATTTTCATTTCAAAATATAACATGTGCCATGTCAACTAGAAAGCTGTAAACTACTTTGGCTAAACATAACAACACTCCTCACTAAATGATGATGAGCTTTTGCAAAGTAGAGAAAAAAAAAAAAAACAAAAACAAACAATCAGAAGCACTGAGATCTAGAAAGTGGCTAAATATTTATTCCTCCTTAGGCTATGAACTCTTGAAGTAATAACAAAATAGCAAGTAGCTGAACAAAAAAAAAGATTTGCGATTGGTTAGATTTTGGATGAGAGTACTGTATTTTCATTAATGAGGAAAAAGCCATTGAAACCAACTGGATTTCTACTATGGCTACATACAAATCCTTTACTAGGAACCTGCATGGTCATATCTTTCAAAGTCCTTTTCCAAAATATTACCAAACATACCAAATATTACCCAATCCAAAACTGATTAATGGAATTCAAAGGATATTTTCAGAGTAAAAATTCTTAATTAAAACTAGAATGTATCATTACAGTTAGAAGTTTCATAGAAGATGGTGAAAGAGCATTTGGACCTTGAAATCCTTGCCAATCATAATTTAAATATAGAAAAAAAATGCATATGAGAGGAGGAATAGTATACACAGATTTTTACAAATATATGTGCACAATCATAGAATCATCAAAGTTGGAAAAGACCTTTAAGATCATTAAGCCCAACTATTAACCCTACTCTACCAAGTCCACCAGTAATCATATCTATACTGCTCATATACACACTCTGACACTGTAAAAAATGAATTAGACTCATAATTTAATTATAACTATTTCAAAACGATCATATTATACATATTATAGCTTTTATTATTACATTATTAGAGCTATTTCAAAATCTTGTTGAAATGAATATCCATATTTTAGGTATTTCACAATCTTAAGCTTCTGCATTATACGTAAAGATAATAATGACTGCTACTTCCTCATTTTCCTCATTATATTCCTCAATATAATACAAATTAGATTAGACCAGTTACTGTTCTATTAACACAAAACTAATGAATTGGAATCTCATGGCCAAATTATATAATTAAATCTGTTTGGTTGGCTTTTTTTTTCCCCCCACCATTTTATTGTAAGTGTAGGAGTTTAAAGACACAAAATGACAAATCTTGTCCCTCTTGCAAACTTTCAGTGTAAAAATTCATCCTGCTAAGAGAACATTATTCACATTGAACTTGCAAGGCATAGTCATTTCTGTCAGCAGCTTTGAAGTTTTTTCAGATAGTGCTTTTAATACCAGTAGGTATTAAGAAAGCTGTTGCATTACCATCACAATCAAAACCACAGACATGGCACTGGAAGTATGTGCTTTCTATGAACCACATAAATAACCACAGTCCATTCTACAAACAGCAGGTAGAAAGGAAACGTACAAAGACATGTTCTTATATTATCTTTTCCAACTGAAAAACTTTGTCCTGACACACAAGTGGCCTAGAGCTTGCAAAGGGTTTGCACACATCCAGAACCCCAGCTGGAACAGTATAGTTTGCATACCTAGCTAAGCCAGATGTGTTGCACATGTGTACATCAACTGCATGCAGCCTGTGCAGTATATCGGAAGCACTAAGGCCTCATTGGACTCAGCATGCATGAACCCAGTCATGTCTAGCTCAGACACTTCAGAGCAGACATGAAACAAGTTAAGATTTGGTAACCCTATCTTAAAAACCCTAGAAGCCTGGTTCTCTTTTTTTTTTCAGCAGTGCTTTGCACTAATGCAGTGCTGAATTGAGAAGACCATGCAATACAGGGTAATACTGAGATAACTTTGTTTGCAGTGAACGCAAAGCAAACAAGGTTTTTTAGCATGATACATACCTTTACACATCTTTCAGTTAAAATTGTATATATGCTGGATGCAAGATTTCCACATTTAACCTTCTTCAGACCATTCTCTCATGGCATTCACACTGACAGTTTGATTTATCCCATTTTGAACATATCTGGAGCCATCATAAAAAAGTACTTAAAAGCTATCCATAGTATTTGAAAGGCTTTACCTCTCTACCTGAAACCTCCATATTTATTTCTTTGGTCAACAGAATGATTTTAGTTTATTTATTTAAATATAAAAACAGTGATAGAAGGAGAGCCACAGGGCTCTATTAAGGTGATCTTCTCAGTAAGGATCTAATGGGAAAAAAAAATAGAGTTTGATAGCCAAGCAAACAGTTGTAGTCAGGCAGGAATGGGCAAACAAGAAGCCAACAGGAAAATGAAGAAGTGTGCTATGTCCTCCAAGAGAAGTAAAACATCTCATTCTGTTTATGACCCTGACAAACACTGCCCATAGTCGTGACACCAGATGGCTCATGAGTATGTTCTGCTAAATAATTTCACCACTTCACATGCCTGAAGGAAATCACAGTACTAAGGACTTGCCAGCAGATTCTGATTTTAGTTTTAACAAACAAAAACACGCAAAAAAACCCCAAAGAAACCTACAAATCCCAAAAAGCTGTAATTCATGTTTTTATCAAAATGTTGCCAGCCACAGGTTTCCTCTGTTTTAATCTCTCCAGAGGAGCCAGGTCAGAAACCAGAAATATTTCTAGGAAACTGTAACCACAGTTTGGGTTGTAAGAAAACACTATTTCATCAGGTTTTTGATCAGCTTTTTTCAAAGGATCAAATGACATAAATTCCACTAAATTATATAATGAAGCAATATCAACCTCTTTGAAGAAAGATGTCTTGCAAATCTTAAAACCTGCTGCAGCTGCTGAGCTGCTCCAGCTTTAGATATTGTGCCTAATCTTGGCAGAGATTACAGATTGTAAAAGAAACTAACACAGATGGTAAAATAGGTTCAGAAAAATGAATAGGTTATATAACTTTTCCCACTCATTAACTTATCACAGTATTTGAATAGATTAACATAGACTGAAAGCTATTGTGTTGGCCCGGAAACAAGCAGAAGCTGAAGTAATGTAAATTACCTGCCACTGAAACTGAAACTTATTTAAGCCTTAAAAACTACTTATATGATTTCAGAAAACACTACCGTCCCTACTGTATGATAATGAGAGTTAAGCTCCAGGGAGCTACAGCTTTGTAACAAAAGGTACCTTAGTAATTTATTATATCTCTTCATTTGGGCTTCCTTTATTTTGGGGAATTAAAACTTTTTTGGGGCAAGGAATGTCAGTAATGTTATTTTGTTCAGTGCTATGTAAAATCTATTTTCCATTATCTGTTTTAAATAGGTTAAATTAAAAGGCCAGCAGTATCAAGTAAAGTATTTTCAGTCTGTTGATCATTTAGAGACAAATTGGAAAACGGCCTAGATTCAACATGATGGCAGATCTATTTATTCTCTATTTGCTTGTTCCAACACAGCAAAACAAGAGTATATGTGCGGTTTGCATTTTTGCCTGGGAGACATGGGTTTTATATTGTAGTTAAAGGACCATCTACAAACAGAAAATTAATCTGGCAAGAGCTAACTGATGATGTGAAAATCAGAGAAGCATGGTCCATTTTGAAAGTAATTAATCCAGCCAACAGAGAAATAACATTTTGGTTGATTGGCGCACAAGAACTTTGGCATATGGAAAGCAAGAGAAACAAAGCCTCTTTGAAAAGTGTTTACCTGCAGAAGGACATGTTACATTTTGAAAACAGTGCACACAGAAGAGTAGTTAATGTTTCTGGTAATGAACAGAAGAGTAGTTAACATTTCCAGTAATAGAGTACAGTTAAACTGTAAGTGAAATAATACGCACCACACATAGATTAAAGCTATACTATCTAGAAAAGTCACTTTTCTGTAGCTGCCAACACATTCCCATTTCCTGACAAAAACAAGACACATATTTCTTAGAAAGACTCAAGTGAAAAACTACTGGAGTAATTTGCTTTCTCAGATGGATAGCTGGGGATTTCTTTATTGTTAGTTTAGTCACCGAGAGAACATGGAAGCTCCTAATAAATAGAATGTAGCTGTTGAACTCTGATCTGAATGAATTGATGACTCAAATGTTGTGAAAGGAACACTCTGACCTGAACAAGTTGATGTAAGAAGCAGTCTTGAGGTAGAACAAGGGACAGTATATGCCAGCCAAGGCAGGAGTGCAGTACAGTGGAGGATAAACAGCCTTGTCCCCTTGCTGAGTTTGCATAGATGCTGCCTACCATGCAATGGGTAATAAAACACAGCATCTCCCCAAGCACTGACTCAATTGGTAGAAAAGATTAATTATACCCTTCCCCATCTCGTGAATTCGAGGAACAGTGGTTACCACCTTTTTACACTTTCTATGCAAATTAGCACTGCTGCTCTAAACTTCCCATGAAAATTACGGGGTACATCAAGAAGCAAAGAAACACACCTCTTAGCAGGGAATAAAAAAAAAGATTCAAGTACATGGACAGGTGCACAGCCACCACCAAAGATCCCAAGGAACAGATCAGGCAAGACATCACTGGAACCCTGGGTGATGATCTGGAACTTTGTCTACTCTTTCTCTCCTCTCTAACTTTTCTTTAAGTACATCTTACATGGTTTTAGTCAGGGGATTAAGAATTAAATTTTTTATTTCAATGTAGGTTTCCTTAATTCAACCCAATTTAATCACTGAACATCTGTCACTCCCTTATTCCCCACCCCAATCAAGCTGGATGGGACAGTAGCATATTCTCCCATGTGTGTCTGTGGCCTCTGTAGATACATTCTTGATGCTGAGACTTCAGTGCATTTGAAACCCTGGGGATTTACAGCACTGAAAGTAATTTCCCTGGTGGTTTATTACAGGAAGGGTGTGCACATTTTGGCAAAAATGGATTTCAAAATCAGGCACCAGTCATGCTGATTATACTTGCAGGTCAAGAAGCTCAATTTGTTAAAGCAGCAGCTGGATGCTATCGGATAATGAGGTGAACAGCAGGAATACTGATGGTTTTCTAGTCTATTCAATGGTGGTACAGTTAAAATTAAATTTTATAAAATGTTCTGAGATCTGTTTTAAACAGTACATCTTGAACAGAACTATTAAAATAACTTTATGAAAAGTTATGTAACCAGCATAAAGAAACCAATAGAATATTAAATTTTCATACACAGGAAAGAACATATGTGGATAGCCAACAGCCTGAATTCATTCTACTTCAGTCAGGACCTTAAATTCTGGTCTGAACAATAAGCACAGAGGACAGTTTTAATATTCAAATCCCTCTAGGTCATTTTCTCTCCCATTTTAGTGACCACACACTATCTTAACAATTCTTTGTGTTAGAATAACAGAACTGAATCTTTCTACACTGACCCTTTAATTTTCCTGAAAAGTAGGTGAAAACAGAACTTACTGAAAGTAATGGAGAGAGGAGTTTGAGACCTATCTCATCCTGTTCTTCAACTTGAACGAAGTTTCACCCGAGGGCTAGAAACAAATATGACAGTGAAGTTGAATGGATATTTTGGCACATAACATCTTCGCTACTGGCCAATTATGTACAATAAGGTCATAATTTCATTTAATAGTGCCAGACTTTGATAGGAAGAACATCTATCTATTTAAAATAGAGCAGAAGTGAAAATTGTCACTGAAACATAATGGGCAGCTAACAAAAGTATTTTAAGGGATTTTTATTTTTTTTTTTAGTATTACACAATCCCATTACTAGATATGTTCTCTGATTTATCAGTCTATTCAAAATAATGTCCAAATATTATGTTTTCCTCTTAAGGAAACAGCTGCATTCTACAGCCAGATAACACTGGTTAGAAAGAACTTGTTCAAGGAGAACATAGATTAACAATTCAGTTATTTGCTAGACTACTAAATAGATTTTGATACATATAGCAAATTATAAAGTTTTTAATTAACGTTTATATAAAAGATAAGATATTTTCCCTCTAGGTAGATGCAGTGAGACACCATGAATTCATGAAGCAGCTTTCTATGTGGCCCACACTCTTTATGTTCCATTTTTTTCATTACCTTCTGAAGACATGCATACTTCTCATTAAAAAGTGGCAGAAAATTACATATAACAGTCTAACTCAGGAACAACTCATATCGAGTCAGCTGAAGAAAAAAAGAGGTCACAAAGAAACTCCAGGAATAACAACCATTAAATCAACCTAACATTGTCTGGCCTTTGTGCAACAAAATTCATCATCACAATAGGATTTATGGCCACAAAACGCTCAGTCCTCTGTTTGTCGGAGTCAACAGAATGTTACAATCTGCTAAGTTATCAGTACTCAAAAGTCAGGATAGAAAAAAAACAAACAAACAAAAAAAACTTTTAACCTCTACTGCATGGATTTTTGCTAGAAAATAATAATTCTCCGCTCCCATAACATAACAGAATGAAACAATAGAATGAAAAATACACTTCTAAAATAAGTACACAGCATGTATCTTAATTGTATAAATGCAAATTAGGACATCAAATCAGAAGATAGTGAACAGTTTATGTGATGGAGATTTCTTCATTGTCTAAGTGCCAAAGTGTGTGAAGAAAACTGTGATGTCATTAATTAAGGATCTATTGCCATTACTGAGTTGCTCAATAGTCAAGATCTTTAAATTACAGTTGTTTGATTCTTAAATTCATGCTTGTAAAAAACAATTCTTAAAAAAGGAAGAAAAATTAACCATTAAATACATTCTGTTGTAACTTAGAGAAATAAATGAATGTAAGCATTCTGCCCATAGGTGCTCAGATAAAGATGTCAGTAGACTGAAGGACAAAATCCTCTGCAGGCACCCAGAAATATATAGGCATAATTCAGAAATATTTTGGGATGTAGCACCTAAAACACCAAGGTACAAGTCCTGGTAAATATATCAGCAGTGTCTGAAGGATTTATCTGAAAGCAGAGTCCACTTTTGGCAGTTAAGCAGCTCCACAATGTGTTGGTCAAAATTTACACAAGTTTAAAGAGGACTATATCAAGGTTGGAGTTGGGAAGAGAAAGTGAAATACAAACTTGTTCTAAGCAGAACCATGAGCCTACTTGGCTTTCTTCCTGATGCAGATACAATGGTGATTTTTCTTGGTTTATTTTTCTATATCACTCCTGAATAAAATATTAACCAAAAAAATCCAAACACACAAACAAAAAGAACAAACAAACAAAAAAAATGACCATACACATGAAACCAACCAAAAAAAAAAGGCAAAGTAAACACAACACTCAGGCATCCAAGAATAGTGTGTTTGTCAGTGGTTTGAGAAAGGGGTTTTATTTTTAATATTATCTAAACTGAATAAAGAATATAAAATCCAGTGGAGAGGGCAGAGTTTATAGCATCTGGGGTTAGTTTCTTTAATTCTTGCCTAGCTTTACTTAAATGTTTAAAATCTTGTCAAAGATTTTAATAAAACTAGCCTCCTCATTAAATCTTCCTTGATCACAGAGACTGTCAAATCCCCTATACACACTTTCTATCCAATTCTACAACTTATCCTTACAAATTCTATTTAAAAAAAAAAAAATCCTAACCTAGAAAATTATGTATTTTGATAGAAGAATTAGAATCTGATTTTAATTTTTGTTTTTACACAGCTGAATAAAATATTTGAGGAAAGCAGACTATGCTTATTAGACAAGGAAGAAATAAATCACCAAAGCATGATGCCAAGGGAATCAATATCTTTAATTCATATTTTATCTTTTAAAAAGCAAAGTGCTTTTTAATGAATAAAAAATGTTTATACGATGGATTTTGATTGTGCACTCACTCTTTCCTGGCTGTTTATTCAATTAATCTAATATAAAATTAAAACTGTCATTACTACTGCATTTCTGTCTCTCTTCAGCATTCTGCTAGGCCACAGCTTCCTCCTGAATATTAGCACATCTCTATAAATCTCATCTGAAGATAAATTTGTGTCACTTCACTAACCCAAACAACTCTGCATAGCAGTAATCCTCCAGCTGTGCCCAGAGACGGAAAAAGTTTCAATGACCACTTTTTCCTGATATTAACTAGATCTTGCTAATGAACACCAAATCTGTCACATAGCTAGCCAGCTATGACATGAAAAAGAGCTTTTTTCCTTTCTCCTAATTCAGTGCCACTGCTTGATACTGCTTCTCACAGTAGACTTTATAACAACATTCTAATTTATCAAGTCTTTATCTTAATTTTAGTTAAATTTGACTACTTTTTTCTTCTGAAAAAAAAGTTAAAGGAATTTTCTTCCACTTAAAACACAGAAGTCTGGACACCTGATGGTGTAAATATAGCCACGAAGGAACTACTGCTTGGCACTCTGACTGCAGGGTATATATTGTAGTTTCCTGTGTCCTCCTGAACACTATCGGCACATGGGAGGGAGAAAAAAAAATATATATCTTGGTCAACAGTCTGAAGTTTATTCCATTGTATAGACATCTTAACAACTTCCTGTCTAAGTGGTAAATGGAAGTACAAACATCAAGACACACAAACACACACACACACCCCATTTTTCGACTGAAGGTCAAATTTTTCAAGTGTTTTCAAGGAGACTGTCTTACTTAAATCTGTTACTGACTGAATATTTTCAATAGCCACCTTCATTATTTCTATCATTCTATCATCTTAATGCCAAGGCAGAAATGTACCAGATCAGCACCTAATTACACAACATTGTCAGAGCCCCTAATGATACCACTCAAGGTAAATATTTTTCACCTTGGAACAAAATAATATATGAGAATGATTGCAGAACCAGCTAGTAGATAGAAGCACTATTGGAACCACAGGAGCTATGAAGGTTTGTTAAAATCTGCTGAAGTCATGAGACAATCTCTAGGGTTTTTAAAAGATTGGGACATTAACAATATATATGGCAACAGATCTACAAGGAACTGATTGCTGGTAGCAAAAAGGCAAGGGTAAACAGGGATTTGCAGGAACAGAAGTGAGAGCATCTCTTTGAGCATACAAAGCTCAAACTGGTTAAATTAACTTGATAAATAAAATTAGAATCAACACTGATAGATAACCCCATTGTATAATACAAGTGAATAAATTTATAACTTTGTCTGGTTTTCAGCCAAGAAGCTCAATGTAATGTACTGAAATTAGAAGTTATTTCTTAAATTGCACTCAAAGGTGCCATAACATGAAAAGAGGGAAGCTGCTATCCAAAAAGCTCATAATATAAATAGTAAGTATTTATAGCAAAGGGATAGGTAATGTATTTAAAAACTGTTTTCCTTAAGTTTTATTCTTTATTTTTTAAGTGATTTATCTTTTTTTTTTTTTTTTTGGTCAGAATTAGGGGACTTGCTCATTTCACAAGGATGCAAAGTCTTCCTATTCAATTAAAAGCCTGGTACCTGCAGATTAATAAATTTCTCTCCATTTAACTAGAAGTCAGGTTATACAAATATTGCCAAAGAAAGAATACTAAACTCAGCAGAATGTTTTGAATATCCTTGGTAAGTACACCACAGAGCAACTAGGAAGGATGTATTTCCAGATTCAATCTCTTGAATCAGGCATTCCCTGAGAGCAAACAGAATCTATTTTAAATTCCAGGTGCTTACCCAGATCATTAATAGCATTCTGAAAATCAATACCTGTGAAATCATATAACATTTAATTCCTTACTCAACTCCTCTGTACCAGTATCATTGAAATAGTTCAGATGAACTACCAAGAGAACAGCATCTTATCTCTGGCTCCACAGCATCAAGCAACTAAATTTAGTACAAAATAAAATCACTGTAGCTGTTTCTACAAGTTCACAGAATGTCTAGTGATTGTTTTTCTCTTGTTACACCAGTTTTAGGGATCTGATTCAAATCCCATCAAAGTCAGTGGAGTTCTTTCTATTTACAACAGTGAGACTTTGAATGAAAGTTTACGTCTGATTCTTACCATTATCTCTGCAGACAGCTATAGAGCTTAGTCAGGAAAGAGCCATTACTTTCCTTCTGAATGCAGAAATTGGAAAACTACAGTGTTGCTGGTGGATTGTTTTTCTTCTTCTAATTCACTCTAACTTTTTGTAATCCAACAGAAAATCCTTCACAAGAGCAGTAGATGTGCTTGTGGAAACCCCAGAAGAAATCAAAACAAGGCAATGAGCTGTTTCTGAACTTAGTTCAGCTGCATAATGTTGATAAAACTAAAGCCTTTTAGAATAATATTTTAAAAGCTATTTTCAGAGGATAACACAGGCTTAAAAAAAAAATCATAAAGAAGCCAACAAAACATTTGATTTTTCCTGATAGTACAAAATAAGTGAGAAGTATTAGGTGGAAGGGTTATCCCTTAGGCTTAGGGGTTGATTTGGGTTAGATTTAGGGG
>JANHGL010011410.1:0-48625 GCA_024611195.1 Ceyx melanurus | reverse complement strand
AAAAAAAAAAAAAGTAGAAAAGTATGAGGGGAAGGGTTTACCCCTAGGGCTGAGGGGTTGTTTGGGGTAAGTTTGGGGGGGTTGGGAATGGGGGGGTGGGGGGTTGAGGATTAGAGTTTAGTTATGGTTAGGGGGTTGGTTAGGGTTAGAGGTTGGGGTTAAGGTTATGGGTTTGGAGGTTATGTTTAGGGTTAGGTGGTTGGGAGTTAGGGTTAGGTGTAGGGTTAGTGGTTGGGATTAGGGTTTAGGGCTAGGGGGTTGAGGGTAGCTCCTAAGGGAACTGGCACAGGTTAGACTGACAAAATGCCAGATTTTGGTGGGTTTTTTTATTTTAAATTAATAGATTAAAATTACTAAATAGGAAACTATTAGTAAACACAAATTCCAAGAGCATTGTACCAAAACACATAGGTGAGATTTACACAAACTCCTTCAAATCCCTCTGAACAATTTAAATATTGAATATAAAATCTATGCTAACGGTCATGAAACAATAGCAAGTTGCATGCCTTTTAGGCAACACAACTATTTTCATATACATAAACCATATCTCCAACTCCAGACAGTTGAAGTATAGTTTTTTGATTAATATACAGTTATCTGAGGACTCTTTAACAGTCCTCAATCTCAAGCCACTCTTGGAATCAGGCACACGGCTGGAAAACAAACAGAAATGGACACTGGATACTAAGCAAAACAAAATAAGCAATGAGGGTTACAGGACTACAATACTGGTACAAAAAATCTAAACTCTCTTCTACCCACAATGAGGTACATTTTTCCTTCTGTTACTTACATAAGCTGGTATCATACAATTGTTTTACTTATTGTTTGTTTTATTGTTGCCTTTGCATTATTCTCTCTCAAAGATTAAATATTGCCTATCATTCTGAGGAACACAGAGATTCTCTCAAAAAAAAATCAAATGGATGAAAAGGAGAATTGCGACATGATATTGTAAAAGGAGATAAAGTAGGTTTGACTATTTGGGAAACAAAAGGTGTAATCAAAAGAACTAGCAGAATTTTAGCTGACAATCAAAGATTATGCCATGTTTTAAGAAAGCATTTTAAGAGGAAAGCAGCGGGTGGTGTCAGCAATACCAATTTAGTGAGAGTATGCCATGCTTTTAGATAAGATAATGCCTCACCAACAGTCAAAACATATACATGGGAATAAATGGTATTGTGGAAAATTAATCAGACTTCACAGTTTTATATTGCTAATAAGTAAGAACAGAAGTTAAATACTAGGCAAAAAGAGGGCAATTATTTAATATATTTTATGGTTAAGTCCATAATATTTTATATTAATTTTTGAGATTGCTTTTCTGAGGACTTCTTGTAAGAAATCCTCAGCCATCGAGACAACGCTTTCAGAAATTAAGATTCTATCACACGGTGGGTCTTACATTCAGTCAGTTAAAACTTCAGTTTAAGCTAGCTTTAAGCAGACTCTTTAAGCACTAGAGGTTATTTGAATTTGGTCTCCCATGTAGAAGGAATTTCATCATAACACAGATGTCCTCAGATCATTAAGGGTGCTTAATTACATCACATTTAAATTAAATAACTGAGATGGTAAGCATTGCATTGGATAAATACAAACACAAATGCACAGAGGCAGAGAATACACACTAGGTAAAGTGTGAATTTCCAGCTAAGTACTTCTTACATGTCTTAAATTTATGATATTGTTTAACCCTTCTTTCGCTATGTTGCCATAAAAGCTACTGCATAGACATACCTCCTTTAAGACAAAACCAATCAACAGTTTCATGAGTAACAATTTAAAATTACAAAGATCAATGGCTATATTTATCAAATAAAAATGACCAAATGAAACCCCATCTCTAACCACTTGGTTCCCTTTGGAATATGGAACAGCCACCAACAGTGACTTAATTTTGATAAATCCCTCAAAACAATTATTATTGAACAGTTTAGGAAATATAATTTTCTTACTGAGGTTTTAGAAGGTCTTTGGACCCCTTCTTCAAAGGTGTCTGCTATTTCCTGTTATTTGGCACTTAAAAGATCAAAATAATAATACTATAAAACATGAATGTGTCTTGTATCATGCATCTTGCTGTTTGTTTTTTTCTTTTTTAATTAACACAGTGTTAATGTATAAGTTACTATTATTTATTAGCCCTCCAGGAAGGAAAAAAATGTCACAGACATGGCCAGTTGCTTAGCCAATGCATGCAAGAAACACAACTATAATTTATACATTCCTTTTTATTGGGAAAGCATTTACTGAATATAAAGTATTTGCTGAATATACAACACAATATAACATGTATTTACTTATTCCTCAAATAAATGAGTAGTAAGAACTTTAAGATGCCTTTTAGGTCTTGGCTGGCTCTCCTTCAAGACATTTTGCTGCATATTAGTGAGGACTTGCTCAGTTTTCCAAAATAGGGAAAAATTTCTTATTTGTCAACAAAGCTTCCACTTAAGTACTTCCTCATAATGGCTTCTCATGATTTCTCATGGGTCTTCACTTGTTTCTAATGTTTATTAGTCCACAGTTCTTTTTTAAGAGACCCTAGCCAAAGATGTCATAAGATGAGAGAACAAAAGGAGTAATGTCAAAGAATGTGGTGGACACCAGGGATCAACCTGAAAGGCTTAAGCAGGCAAAAGAAATGCTGACAACTAGGAGGCACACGGGACAAATTAAAGGAAAGAAAACTTGACGAAGACATAGAGAAACATGCAAGGTAGGGAAAAAAATGTGGAAAAGTAGTGTTATTTCTATCCGAAGGAAATTAGTAACACTTTCACAATGTAGTATGGAAAGATTTGCATATCTTTGGTTTGTTTGATGTGGATTATTTGATGAATTTAAGAAATATATATATATTTTAGTCCATGACCTTTAATCTGTAACTTCTACCAAGTTCTTGCCAGCAAGATAAATGGCTACACAACTTCACTATTTTGCTTGCAAGTTGCATTTGTCAAGAAACTGAATTTAAAAAGCAGAAATATTTCTAAAGAATACTTTACTATTTAAAGAATTGAGTAGTTGCTACATGATAATATAAGGTAGCTCTTAAGATAATTCTGTTTGATATAAGCCTTTTATGTAAACATATTTTCTACGTGCCATTAAAATCTGTTCACATTAAAGTTATTGAAATATACAACAACAGATGTGGTCTCTACTGACTAAATATCTAATTTAATGAGTTTAATTATACACATAATTCATTATGTATATAATACATAACACAAGAGATAACTCATAGGAATGAAAAAGGACACGACATCTATTTTCATATTTCTATTTTCATTTAATGATAAAACTCTAATACTTTTATATGTCCAAAATTTTCACACTTCAATGATGATTCTTAGGAAATGGTTATTTAAAGAAATTGTTTGGGCAATACAGTTTACCATCACATGTGGTGTTTTCTTATTAAAAGTTTGAGTTCATTTTCACATCGATCTATCAACATGAAGCAAATCCAAATTATAAATTCCATGTTATACCACCACTGCAAGGGGTCTATAACTTTATCAAGAAAAATTTTGTTAGACTCACACCATTAAATAAGCTAATAAATGCAGACTACTGGAAAAGTAAAGTGAGAACGGCTTGAGAAATTTGTGAAGTAATAATTTACAAGAACTAAAGGAGTAGTGTCATAGAATGTGGTGGACAGATTAAAGGGAGTAATAGCCATATAAAGAGCATCTTCTCTCTAATTAACCCCACTAAATTTGCATTTCCTTCTCTGGGACTTCTCAGAACACAGAGAAAGATGTAGCATGACATGGGAATCCCCTTCTGCTGTATCTCAGGTCTTAATATCCTTCTGGATCTGAAACAAAAACAACCAACCAAACCCTATGCAATAAACAGCATATGTGGGGAGGTGGGGTGGGTTAGAGTAACTCCACCAGTCCTATATCTCTATCAGGTTGAACTCTGCTGTGCTGTACTATATGAAACTTTTTAGTATTCCTTCAGAAATACACAATTGTTTGGCTTCATTAAGCAGAAGAACTTCTGATGCTTCGTTATACATTTTTGAGTCTGTTCTAATATTCTGTAACATCAAGGGAATCATTAAATTAGAAAATCCCTGCTCACATTTTTGTTCTGAATTTATTCTCTTCAATAATGTCTAATCCAATGCTTCAAAGATGAAATGAGACATATTAAATGTCTATACGTGTCTAGTATAGACTAGATGCTTCCAGATGCTCAAATAAACAAACTGAACTCAGCGTACTTACAACTGGCAGAAGTACTGTATCTTCACTTGAAAGTACATGATATTTTTTTCTCCACAGAGAAGAAAAAAAAAAAAAGCTCTAAAACTTCTTTACAGAAGTTAGAATGTCTGTTTCTAATGAAGGTTGAGGATTATTTTGCCCTCCATTCTCAAACACATGCATATCCATGTTAGATATCCACAAAACAGACTACAACTATCTATCCTCTATAATAATGACATGGTACCGTGGCAAATAAATAATTTGGAAATTCATCAATTGTGCTACTATTTTATCTAAAGATAAATTTGGTAAATTGATGTCCATGAGAGTCCACACTCTCACATTTGATTCTTGTATTCAACTTCATTTTTAGGGGTTCTTTACAGCAGGAAGAGAACCCAGTGCACAGACGGATCATTCTTGTTGGCAGCGTAGTAACAATGTAGTGTCTAGAAACCTTTATAAGATTTCCAAAATACTATAATGCTTCATAAACTCTCAAGTGTGTTTTTGGTCACCTTCTTAATACACATATATGCGTAATACATAGACTCAAAAAAACATGCTTATGAAAGTCCCTAAAATATTTGCACCAACTTAAAAGAGAAGCCAAGACCACATGAATTGGTTCCATGTATAAGGAACAGCTCCATCAAATTAAATTTTCTTTTACACTTGGTCTAATCATGAAGCTCAATGGCTTCAGTCCGATATGCGACTTCTACTGTACCCCAAAACATCACTAAAGCTCCAGGTTACCCATCATAGCATATATGTACAGAAGATCTAGCCTGGAAAAAAAGGGGCATAATATGAATATAAGCTTCTTTTTTAAATACTATAAGGAGCTTTAAAGAGAAATCAGCAAAATCATGATACATTACTTCCCACTGTCAAGCAGAACAAAAATCAGAATACTCTATTGTCAGCACCATTCAGACAGAAGCTAAAGAATACATGACCCCACCGCTTATGACAGATCTGGGAATGATCATTCAGTTTTTATTTAAGAAAAGGATTTATCTGTTTTCCCAGAATTTAGTTTTTACTTTACTACAGCTTCTTCTCACCCCAGCCCCTTTTAAAAAATTATTTCTATAAAGTAGCATGTGTGTTTAAGGAGCAACTATTATTTTTAAAGCTTCTTCATTCATACCAAATTTACGAGCTATGTATCTTACTCTTCAAAATGAAATCAGAAAATAGAGCTAAAATATACAAGACAATTACTTTTAGACAAGTTATCAAGTAGATGTAGAAGTAAAATCAAATCAGATAACATATTCCATCTTAATTACTAGCAATGTTCTCTCTTGTTTATGAGAATCTAAATATTCATTAATTCCGGGCAATTAACAATAATGAAATGGAAGTCTGTGATGCTGAAGTTAGGAACTAGGTATATCAGAGGTTCACTAAGAGATGCATGAATTAACATTTTCTATCAAGAACTCTTCATGCACACTGTGGTGACAAATTATTTACGATTAAATACAGGCAGATCAGGGTGCTGAAGTCTGAAGAAGCTACTAAAGCAAATGTTTGTTCTAGACACAAAATGATGACAACTTTTAGGGGTATGTACTCTATAGAACAGTGTGCTCAGTTTGAAAAACAATAATTCAACTCTCCATTCACTGTGCTTAGGGGTTCTAATGCAAGAACACTAAATGCAAATATAGTCAATGAATAATCTGCTGCACCTTTTAAATAAGGTATACTCCAACCTTTCATAAGAATATATAATAAAGTCTTCAATGACATAATGACAATTCATCAGCATCATAGACTTTTTGCAAATTGAATTGTATAAAGAAACAAAACAAGGAAACAGAAATTAGATCGGAAATGCTCAATTTGGTTTAAAGTCCTGACTTCCCTCGGCCTGCTTTATAAAAAGAAATACAACATTTTTATAAGTGTTTTTATCTTTTTTCTACAAATTAATGTAACTTCCTAAAACAAAACTTCAATTCATTTTTATATTATGTAAACTAATTTTAAATATATATGACTGTTCTATTTTACCACTACAGCCATTACATCTGCATGAAAACTATTTTTACCAATGTTGATATTAGGAATATACAACAATGTTAAAAACTTAAATTTCCACCTTTAAACTTCTAAATTTCTGCTGGAAATACCTTGCATAGCTACTTAAATACTTTAGCGATACCAGTAAGAAAATTAATGAGAAGTCCCTGAGAAGACATTAGGGAACATTTTCAAACAGTGATATGGTAATCAATTTCTTTTCCTAATCATTAGAGGCACACCTACTTCTATAGAAAGACTTATGCAATATTCAACTTGAAGGTTAAGTAGAAACTAGATTATTGAGAGCACAACATTCTGGGGGTATAATATTTCTCTTAACTTAGTGATATATGATATAGTTTAATGACGAAACTTCTAAAACAACACTCAAAAAAAAACCCAAATAAACAAAGCCAACAACAACAACAAAAGTATAATAAAAGGAAGCACTCTGCTTCAGACCATTTTTATAGCAAAAATGGCATATTTTTCAACACCAGCAACATGGCAGCTTATTGGGACTAGTCCCCTTTCACTCCACATTCTCACTGTAAAATAGTTATTTTTGCAGAAAATCAAAAGTTTTGCCTATTCACAGTACTGTCTAACAGAGCAATTCACAAAGTACAAATCCCTCCAGGTCTTTGCAAGGTATTATTTGTCAGTGCAATAATCCATCTGGTTGAATTCACCATTTTAGAATTCACCATTAAAAAAATGAAACTTTACATTAAGACACCTCCCTCACATCTTTCTCATTCACTTCACTAGCATCTACTAAGAAAGATCAACACTAATAGAACTGTAATCGGTTACATTCTTTTTTCTTTTTTTTTTTTTCTTTTTTTTTTTTTTTTGTCAGCAAACCCTTCCATATTTATTTATGGAAACTCCTGACAAACATCTAGCCTTATTTGTTGATGGTGAAGTGTAGAAAAGTCTGCTGCAGGTTGTACCTCTGGGCTGCCTGGAATTACAAATAGCTTACCATACAAAAGCAGTCAAACTTTGGAAACCATTAAAAGAAATCCTTGGAGTTAGTAGCTTTTGTATAAATTTTCTATTCTTTGGTGAGGGTGATGGATTGGTCTGTTATGTTGCACAGAGCCTCAGATGGCTGGTTGGCAAAAGGGTTAAGCAGGCAATGGATGTTACTCATGTAGAACTCTTCTATGTCCCCCCAAAAAAAACAAAGAAACAAAACCAAAACAAAACAAAACAACACAAAGCAAACTCCGTTTGCTCTGCAGGGATGTTAAACACTTTTCTCTTGCTACTTCTCCATATCTGAAACAATATACTTTTTACCTTAGGGCCATGAATAATTGGAGAAAGCATTGTGTTGGTTAAAATCTATGAGACTACTTCAGATGAGGCTGATTGGCTAGAACCTTTTAGACCCACAAATTATGAAGTCTACACCACTGGAGATTTACTTCAATTTGAAAGTTCAGCATAGGCAGAAGCTTGTTTCAGTCCTGAGGGCAACTACTCTATTCTGGGAAATTTCTCGTTTAGGCATTTTCTGAAACTGGCAGAATAGTTGAGATATGAATCTTCATCTTAAAAAAAAAAAAACAAACCACCAAACAACAAACCCAAACAAAGCACAGGGGGGGATATATCCAACTTTGTTGGGTTTGTTGTTTGGTGTTTTGTTTTTTTTTAAGATAAAGATTCATATCTCATTACCTGTCTCGCTGACAACACAAACTTCTCATATGAAAGTTATCTTAAAAATATATCACTAAAACGTCTAAAAGTGTATATGAATTAGATATAACTTCCGTAAAGGACTAATTCATCTAGCCTTAAAAATGACATTGCTGGAATCCACTGACATTCCATCAATGGGATGGAATCCATTATCTCAAACCAGTTGCACGAAATGTAAAGTAGGAATCAGTGGCCAGCTCCAGCACAGTAGGACCACACAAGAATATTCAAACATTTTTCACTAAGATTTCTCCATTTAAAGGAATAACGGGTTGGAAAACCATTTTATAAATAGATTACAAGCAGAAACAAGTTTTAAAGTTGGTGAAGAACAAGTTTGTGCACATACAGAGCTGGAATGCATGAAGGTACATTAAAGTCAAAGTTAGTGAAGCTACATATATAATGGTAATCTAATAATCAGAAAATATGAGAAAGATTAATTTATGATTAGAAAAACTTCAGTGAAGACATTTTTTCTGCTCAACTGTAGTGAAAGCAAGTGAAGTATTAGAAATACTTAGAATTCTAAACTAAATTTAGAAATACAAGGGATATCCTTGACATTATGAAAATATAGAAAATCCTATTACAAAAGTCAATAGTGCTTGTGTAAATGCTAGCATATTCTACACAGATACACTTTTTCAAGATTATTAATAAAAGATTTAGAGATAAAGAAAAACAAGTCATGAAGGTTTACCAAAATAAAATTTTAAAAATATATATGTTTAAAAAAAAATAAAACAACAAAAAAACCACCACCTTTTAAGTGCTTCCAGAATGCTTGTGGGGAATACAAAACAACCAACCAGCAGCCCATGTCTATTCTTATAACAATCCTTTACCACTTCCTCTGATCATCTGCTTTTTGCTAATTATCAGTCTCATATGGCAAAGTCTTGAATAGTTTTGGATTTTCATCTTGTGGTTCTGTTTTTGTTTTTTCTCTGAAAAATGTGGTCACCCCAAATCTTTATATTCATTTAAAAGGACTAAGGACACATTCAACTAATAGAGAAGGTCTTTTGCAGGTACAACTACTATACTCTGTATTGATTTCATTCCAAAACCCTTTAAAAACTGTATCACTGCAGCACTTGGTGCACAGACACACCAACAGTTTTCTGAAATTTCAGAGCTAAATTGCAGAATGTGTCCAAGAAATGATCAAAGAAGCTGTTGAAATTAAAAATGCTATCAGGATTCTTTTATCATTATTAAACACTTCCTAAAAAGAATTTTAGATTATCCTTTTCTAACTCATCCTTAGGTATGGATTTGAGCGGTTCAGGGTTTTTTTCACTTACTTGAGAAATTAAGAAGATTAAGGAGCCATAAATATTATGGCTCCTTAAATTTTAGTCATATTTATTTCACATAATTTACAAGATTTAAGACCAAGGTGATCCTTGGCTATACTTTTGTGCCTTTTCTCATTGGGCAAATACTCTCTAAAACCATGTTAGAAGATCCCTAAAAACTTGTAAGATAAGTTTTATATGCTTTATAGTTATGTTTTATATACACACTAGCTACTGTATGTACTAGACAATGGAGCAAGTTTCCCCAGTGAAACTGTAGTCTCTGTGGGGATACTAAGCACCCAACCAGGCAGTCTTGGGCACCCTGCTCTAGCTGACCCTGCTTGAGTTGAAGGGTTGAACTAGATGATCCCAAGAGGTTCTTTCCAACCTCAACAATTCTTCAATTAGTAATTATATTAACAAGATAGGAGAAAAGATTATATTCTGACAGACATATTTTGATGTCAGATACGATACCAAGTACAAATCTTCATCAAAAGCATGAAGTAGGCAGTTTACTGTAAACTCTATCCATTCTAAGAAAGTATTTTATTGCCTGAAGTCTTTTAAAATCAACAGTAGGAAGGTTCTTAAGTCTTCTCTTCTAATTTGAAGTGTCAGAAGTTAAAAAACAGCAGTGAATCAGAGCTTAGATTTCTCATACATGGTTACAGAAGCTAAATAATACATATTAATATATATAATAATATTTAGATCACTTGAGTGTAAAAAAGAAAATATAATTATGAAATTTTAGGTTTCCTTTTATTCAGTAAAACAATAGCTAATGGATATAATTACTTTGTGTCCTTTCTTAAAGGCAACCAGCTGTAGTATTATTTCAGGAGTATATAACATAATCTTTGAATCTAGCATGGATCTTGAGACGCATTGTAAAAGTAATACTGTGGTGACAGAATTCTAGGTGGTAGACGAATTGTTTATTCTCTAGTCACAGACTTCAGTGTTGAAGAAATATTGGATTCAAAAACAGCTTGAGAATATGAGATTTTGCTTTTTTTCCAACAAAGAAGAAAAAATAAAGATTTCTTCTTGTATGTTCCACAGCCAAAATAATATCCAGAATCAGTGCACAATATTGCAATGCATCACTGCAAGTCATCTCATGCAGAGTTCCAGTCATTGTCAACATTCAGACTTCTGTACATTCATCATAGAACAGACAGAATACTTTCAAACCCCCATCTAGCCATCACAACTTTGTCACCACCAGTTTTCTATAATTGTTCATTAACTGTACATATGCAGACATTCATATAGTACTTCCAAATGAAGTGACAGGGATTACTACATTCCAAGTATAAAATTAATTTTAGTCACAAAAATTGGTTTCCTAATGCTCTTCTAGAAATCAGATGTTTTTAATGTTCTTTGCTACAGTCATCAAAAAAGAAAAGAAAAAAATCCAAAACAAAACCCAACCAACACACACTCAGAGTACAGAAACACAGAATCTGTCTATTCAGTAGATTAAAATCCACAAGACAGCAAAAGAGCCTGTATGTTCACTGCATCCTTCTCATTCTCATCCTATCTCCTTCTCCTAAAGCCTTGGGATAAGAGCTGGTGTAAGGAATAGTAACCAAAATATATCCTGTTTAATGTTTTTCCATGCATTTTTGCTTGTGTGCATATATATACATAAATTTCCATTTCATTTCCATTCTCCCTGTAAAATATACTCCAAATGTATTATAATATATATACTCCAATATATTATAATGAAGTATCAAATGTGCAAAATAGAAATAAACAGCACTACGTGAAATGGATGTGTCTGTACTTATCTGAATTCCAATACTTGCTACTGATCTGAAAATATATAATAGAGAAGTAATCTTCTTGTTGATCACTGTCTAAAAATTGCCATGGTAACCCTGAAGCCATACAAAAGCATCTGAGTTTGGATGTTTATGCAGCAGAAATCTGTAATGAACAACATACATTACTTGAAATCTCTGAACACCTAATTCCTGCCCCAAAATAAGACTTCCTAAAGTAATTGGAAAATACACTGCAGCCAAGCAACCCATTTCAGAAGTACAGCATATATTATCTCATTCTGCCTCATAGGGAAAAAAAAAATAGATGAGAAGTAACAATCTCATATTGCCAATGAGACTGATCAGTTCAAAAATGTTAACAATAAACACACAGCATAAGGGTTGCAGCTTTTCATGGATGAAGATTTTCTCTAGAGACAAGAGCACCACCTATAGACTGACAAAATCATCCTTTAATTGTGTTTGCCCTTAAAGCACCGCAGCTTAGCTTCTTGTCTTTATAACTGTAAAATGTTTCACTTGTCACATACTAATACTTAACAACAGTATAGTAATTGCATAGAATTTATATCAGCTAAAGGTCTGGATGCATTTCCTCAAAAATACTTACATCTTTAGAACAGGACATTCAACAAAAAGATACTGTGTTGATAAAGACTATGACAATTGGCTTAAAAAGTGACTTCCAGTAGCACCACCTTTTAAAATTTCTTAAAAGACTAATGGACATGCAACAATTAGTACAGACTAAGACAAAGTTATCTGAGTGCATGTGGAAGCAATAAAAATAACAAGGTTGCACTGGTCACGCAAGGTCAGTGATCCCTCACGGATCAGTCCTGAGGGACTTATTTCAAGATCTATGCAAACCTTACGATAAATATATGCAAAACAATAAATATGCAAACCAAACGATAAATATACTGATAAATGGATAACACCATAAAATAAGAGAATGTTAACACATTCTGTTAATATTGTAGAAACAATAAGTACAATTAACCTCATTTGCCTTAAAATACCAGTCTTTCCAATTTATGAAAGTACAGAATTTTCTATTTCTACAAAAATATCAAGGTACTTGATGACTATAGAAGTTAATTTAGATTTAAAAAGGATGGTGAATTAAGAGGAAAAATATATCAGCCAAACTGCTTTTTCAATAATTCAATGAGTAGACACACACGTGACATTGACTTAATCATAATTGCTGCTAGCAATTTTCTACTTCAGAAAAAGGTTAAAACTCAGCCAGAACAGAACACTCTTTCCAAAAAAATGGTTTTTGGAAATAACCACAGGGATTTTTTTCTGAAAACTTAGCCACAATTAACAATGCACATAAGCAAGTTCCATTTTAATTTTGTGCTTATTTACATGGAGTAACACCTGTTGTAATATGCATTGCTTTTATATCTAAGATGTGTAACGTAGCATGAAATTTTCTGCATCTCAGCTCTATGTCATGATAGGATATGAGGCAAAGATCTCTCATCACCTATCTTTCTCATAGTGTGAGATTAACATCACAGAAATCCTGATGCCTTTCTTATATAGTGAGAAGAAACATATGTAAAATCCTCTAGTGATTTTCTTTGTTGGAAAGAACAAATTTACAACTGGATTTGCTCATTTTTTTTTCTCATCAGTCATCCGACTAATCTTATTAAGAGCAATCAGACTTGTGTGTAAATTTTAGGGCAGATTTGCAAAAATACCGAGGTTAGCACTACAGTTACCAGGTCCTTATCTGGAGTGCTTAAAAATTAAATGGTGTTTACTGGGCGTAAATTTGTCCTTGCAGCAAAGTAAATAGTTTTCCTGGTTTATTTCTCTAGGATATAAAGGTTCACTGTTTCTTGTACTCTGAATAAATATTCCTTTAAATCATCAGTTTCTCACTGAAGATTTCACATAACAAAAAGGAACCACACTTAACTACAAAGGCCTCCTTAGAAGCTTCAGCTAGTGAGACAGCAGCTAGCTGGCCCACAAAACCTAAGAAAACTGACTGCCCTCCTAAAGGATTTTACAATGTTAGAAAGGATATATAAGAATGACAACCTGCTGTTGGAGAACCATGAGGAACATTTAGAAAATAATCATAAGTTCTCATCTTCACACAACTCTCTGAACAAAATTCAGTAATTCAGACACAAATCTTCAGGACCAGGACTGTCTTTCACCCATAAGCATCTCCAGATGCTTATGCAAACACACAGGTATAAAATCTTGCTAACTGCCATTTCTCTTTTTCCCCCCCACATATACAATTTTTATTACTTATTTTACAATAGTTCTGAATAGTTCAAAGTTGTAGACAATGACACTATTATGTGGAAACTGCAGAAAAGCAAAATACAAGGAGAGTTGTCGTGCAAGTCATTGCCTATGGTCATATAATATTTTTTAGAAGACAGAAGATGTCAGACATCATAACCAGACCAACAGAAGAATACAAGAAAAATCATCTCTTGGCCCACCAATAATTTAAGCACACCAGGTAGATGTCCAAGTATTCCCAAGTTAGAAATAATTTTTAAAAGATATAAAAGGGTAGATTTGCAGATACTTGGCAAAACTCCTGCACCTTCTGACACAGGCAGTTAATATCATTGACAAATTTAAAAGCAGTCATGAATGACCTTTAAGGTGTGCAAAGCCTCCAAATAGTATATCAGCTAATGGTTTACACAGTAGAAAATAGGTTTTAAAGTTGAAGAATTGGAAGTTGAATAGCAGATGATGTAGACAAAAATAAGCAAGTTAGGCAAGCCACCCTTGCAACAGCAATCTTGACAGAGATGAGCAAGAAAGGGTGAATTTGTCAAAGGTAGAGTTATGGAGTTAGAAAATGGTGGGATTGTGACTGGGTATCAATTATGGGGATTGATAGATTAGGGTATATCATTGAAACACAATGCAGAAGGAACATGAAAAACCTACAAGTGGCCTGAAGTTGAAATGCTAGACAAGTTCTTGACAAAGCCATGATTCCTACATAAAACAGTAGTAAGCTTCTTCACAGCTTGAATCAAGCTGTTGTGTCACCTGTGTGCACTGTGAAAAATCAGAATTCAAGCAGTTCTTTTATAATACTATATTAAACTCACAACCGATACAAAATTCATTATTAAACAGCAATTTAACTTCTCATTCTCTTTTATTAACTTAAGGACATAACTATACTACTTAAGTACTAAAGAATTCATTATAAATGGACACTGGAGAATGCATTGAGATTATAGTTCTGAGTAAGAAAACACCAGTTTTCTGATTTGTTAATTAACTGGCAATAAACTTATATTTATGCAATCAACACTATATTCATGAAAATTACTGTCTGGCAGAGACAATGACTATCTAATGAGAGCTCAAAACACAGGATTAAAAAAGTAATGTCAGAAGTTAATAGCTTTAGTGCCTCCTACAACCAGAAAAGCAAGGGTGGAAGAATAGATTTTAATTATTTTATTCTTTGACAAGGTATACATTTCTGATTACTAAAATTACAATGAGAGGCAAAACACTTACACCTCACACTTTTTTATGTAATTCTACCCAACTGCATTTATACTGGAAATTGTTTCTTTAACTGCTGGAGGGAAAAAAAATACCAATTTCCATACTAAGCATGAGAAACCTTTTTTTTTTTTTTTGGCCCCCTAAGCCAGACTCGCACTGAGGATAGGTATTAGATTTTCTTCTGGTGGATTTTTCTCATTTCTTTAATCCACCAAGGGTTAGTAGGACAGTTGCATAAAGTACATACATTTGCCAACAATTGTGTTGTGATTACCACAATCATGATTTTTTGCTTTTGCCTACCCAGGCAGTAAAAAAAAAAAAAAAACTTCATCAGGACCATTGTACAGCAGGTTTCTATAAGACACTGCAAGATACATCTGGGTGCTCTGATATTAATAAGGATTTGAAAAAAATATTATGGAATTTCTTTTTAATATAATGTCATGGACATGATCTTGCTTTTGGCACAGGTGGAAACAAATTGCTGGCAATGTCAGAAGTCAGAAAGTACACCTGATTTGATGCAGTTTCCAAATCAATGAAAAGCCTTTCAAGCTTTCTGTCAAGATTTTTCTTTATCACTTCGCACCATATTAAGCACCTCTGTATTTTAGACACCATGACTCTGGATTTTGTCCTAGATTTTGTTAAATTATATTTTACTGGGGTGAAAACTTCTCCTATTCTCTCTGTCCTAAATAGTTGGTTTCAGATTCAAGAAGAAGAAGAAATTGGTATTTAGATCTTGGTATTAGCTTCATTTACAAAGTAGGCATATTTCTGAACACCAATGAAGCAAAAGAGAATAATTCTTCTCTTCTTCCTCCAAATTCCTATTAATTACTGTATCTAAGAATCATCTGAAAACTTTTGCTGTGGGTTCAAACTACTTGTTTTTGCTATGTTTTTATTTCCAATATAAACACTTAAGACAGTCAGTTTTCTAGTTCCTGTAGTATACAAGGAGTTACTGCTCAGGAATCCACATGTGACTACAGTTGGCTGATTATTCCAAAACACAGCTTTTTTGCTTTTTTTTTCCATAAAAATGATAGCTTTTTCCATATATACTTGCAAGCAGTGGAAGGTGGTTACCGTGCAATGAATTAATGGGGCTAAACTTTAACTGGACCATTCAGCTTGGTTGCTGCCATGGAATTTATTTCCTGGATTCTCCTAATGTGCCCATAAGCCCCTGAGTCTACAGAGACCCCAGATACATCCATCTGATATTGTGCCATTCAAGCCCTTCTGTCAGCTCTAAGCTGTGCTAACATCTGACTGTGACTGTTTTAACACAGTCTGACAAAACCAGTTGTGCTTATCCAGCCCTAATTTGTCACTTTCTCTTCCTTAGCCATTCCTTTCTTCTTAGAATCACAAAGGTTCAAACAATTTTATTTAAATTCTTTATTATAATCGGCTCTAATCTTCAGGTGAAAAACAAAAACATAGTACAAAAAATGGACCTGTTCCTCCTAATAAATGTACTACAGTTATTTCAGAAACTGCTACACTTCCCTAAATCAGACTTGATGTCTTCTGAGTACTCTCACAGTTCTAAGTACCCTTTCAATAGGATTCTTTGCACAGTGTTGTTTAAACTGTTGTTAGGTGAATCTGACCTAGTTTAGTACTTGAAATTATCTTCAAAAGTCTATTCAGACTGGCAACTCAAAGGGATCTCATGCTTAAGAAAAATAAATTCTGAAGTTTCTTGATAGAATGTTCTAGGAAAAAAAAAATCACAGCACCTTTAGAAGCTTCTGTTCTGTACTAGAACAAAATCAAAAGATTGCTAACACTTTTTGAAAATAAATAAATAAATAAATAAAATCTGTAAAATATTGTGAATCAGGTGTTTTTTCTATTGAAGCAACCTTCCTATCTAAGTTTTGTAATAATCCATATATCCCCATCAACTGTCTTCAAAATGAGAGGCTCCAACATAAGCTTAAGAATTTTGCCAAGTTATAACAGTAAAAACATCCTATGGGCATTTTGACAAAGCTAAGATTTTGTATGTGCTATCATACAATTTGGAATATTAAAAAAAAAATCATCTATTTTACAGTAGGCTGGCTGGGATATTTAACACAGAATTCCTACGTACCACAACTCAGAATGCCATAAAATTTAAGCAAAAATTAAATAAATGGTGGTTCAAATAATAAAAAAGCAGGTTTAGAATTATATTTGTCAGAAAAAGGAATCAGCAATAGAATGTGAAATGCATAATGACTATAAGAATGGAATTAATTTACAATTTAAAACAGGTATTTCCATCCTTGATGGCACAAACAAGTAACTAGTTAGTAATTTTTGTTCAAATAAAGAAAACACTATTTTATTTGCTTGGTTTAAATCACAGAAAAGCTAAAAAAAAAATAGGTACAGTATTTTTTGAATCTTGATAATTATTCTGAAACATGTTCAGGCCTCAGGGAAAAGTAAGAACAAACTCAAAAGAATTTCAGCAGATTCTAAGTGGTTTTCTTGTTGGGTGTGAGTTTTGTTTGTTTGAAGTTGAGTTTTTTGGAGTTTTTTCCAAGTTTTTTTAAAATGAAATCAGTTAATCAGAGTTAGATCGCATCAAACTGCTGACCACAATGCATAAATAAAGCTGTGCTCAACCAAATCTTGTCATTATGTTCAATTCCTCTTTACCTCTTCAGGTCCATTTCCAATAATTTTTATTATGTAAACAGTAGAAGTGTCAAAGAAATATTTTTATTATGACTATTTCAGTTGGATGCATTTTAACTTAAAACTCCAGCTTAAAGTGTATTTGCAAACCAAACAAAAATCAACTAGCAGAACTTCGAGGTGTAAAACACAATACTGGCTGAATTGCTAATTAAAACAGAGCACTGTACAAAACTATATCTGTGGTTGCAGAATAAATGTTTATCCAAATAGAATATTTTCCTCCTAATACTTGGATGCTTGTACTAAGGATAAGAAAAACCAGTGAATTCCAGTAAACTGGCATTTGTACGGATGGATGTATTCTAAGAAAAGTGCTTCGTTCCCTCCCAATCCACAATCCTTTTTCAGGACTCAGCCAATAAGAATGCAGCAAGTCACTGCTGTAACTAAAAAAAAAAAAAAAGTTAAAGAAAGGACTTTAAATGAGCAATGGTCTTTACCAAGTATTTATGCAGTTTTCACTGAAGACTACTCACTAGCAATAAGAGGAAACTCCAGGCTAGGTGTCATCTTTGTTGTTTTTTCTTCATTTTTTGATTGTTCTTATTTATTGGTTTGATTATTTGTGTTGGTTGGTTAGGTTTTTTGTTGTTTTGTTTTTTTGGGGAGGGGGTTTTCATTGGGTTTATTTGGTTGGGGTTTTTTTCAAATTAACATACTCAGATATTCAGCTTTTCCATTACTGCTGTCAATCTAGCTGTTTGCAGGAGATGTAGATATTCTCCAGTGAAAGTGTTTATTAAATATCTCAATATAAAAATTTGCAACACCTCACATCTGTTTAGCACTATAATACTAATATAATGCTTTGACATAACTGGTTGAAGCATAAGTATTACATAAAATAAACTCTATAACCTTGATGTATACCATCAGGGAGACACTACAAGCTTTCTCAAAGTAATTTTCTAACAGTATAAATCAGTCATTTTCCAATAGTATAAATAAATACAAGTTTATTATTAGATAATAGCTTTTTGGTTTATTTTTTAAAAAACAATTACAAACAAGTTTATTTATCAAAAGCAATTATGATCACGAAGAATTGATTTACCCACCAGTTTAGTACCCATTAGACTTCAACTGATTTGACACATTTTAAGGTACCCTTTGATATACATTATGTGGGTTACTGAAATAGTAGACACTTTATTACACTAAGCTTTCTGCATAAAAATAAGTCATTTTTGTCAGAATAAAATTAGGACTAATTTATAAACTCTATATTTAAGGCTTAAGGAAATCTCATGCTGATAAGATTTGTTTGAGCTACCATAAAACACCCTACATAAAACACTACAATGTTATAAGTATAGTTTCACAAAAAGGCACACACTGTAATTACACATGCAGTGTTATGCTTACTGAATAGCATATAATAATTTTGTGTTCTCTTTTTCAAGTACATCTCCTGGTTGGTACCAACCCTAAGCAAACAGATTCTTGAATAACAAGGTAAGATCATGGTTTGCAAATGCCTTCAAAAAAATTACAACTAAACAAACAGATCAGAAATTTAAAAATCAGTTTAATTTTTGCAGCCATCAATTTCATCCTTTATGCTGCCAGCTAGAAAAAAAAATCTGGAACTCATATTTAGACAGTATGTACTAAAGCCTGTGTGCACATCTGACTTGTCCTATGAATATGCACAAACCCAGACTGCGATTACAGGCAAGACTTAAATCCTCTTTCTTCCTAAAGGTGCATCTGAAAAACGTTTGTCTGTCCTAAAAGCACAAATATTATATATGGGTGGTGAAGGCACCAGTCCATCTTACCTTGACTCCTCCTTGATAAGATTGATTTAATCTCAGGTTGCCAGGATGAGGTGCATGTGAATTCTGAGAAAAACTGTTTTTAGAGGGCAAAACTTGCTGGCTTAAAAGCTCTGGCTCTAACTCAGCATTGTTTAAAAACCAGAATTTCAAAGTCAACATAATTATCACCTTCCATCATATATACAAAAGAATGAAACTCACTAGTTTACTTCTGCTAGCTTTATTAAGTTTTGTTATGATGGTCAGGTTTAGGAAAACAAAAGGTGCTTGAACAATTAAGAAGGAAAAAAATGTTGGAAGGAACAGTATTTGTGCCTTGTCTCTAAGACTTGTACAGAATACTGTTTTTCACAAAGGGTAGAAAAACAACTTTGTTTTGGGAACTTCAAAAGAGAGGATAGATATCAAAACTAACACAGTGACCTGAAGTGCTATGTGGGATTGTAATGTTGTCTTGCAAAAGATGTCAGAAAGACTGTTATTGCAGATGTTTGAAGATAAAACTGAGGAAAGAGAAAGAATATCAGTTTAAGAATTCACATATTTATGACTAATGGATAAAGATGAAAGATTTCACTTCACTTGGGGAATTTGTGTAGCTGAGTGAACTTCAGTGATTCCCAGTGGCAGAAGACTTGAAACCCCCAGCTCAAAGTCAGACACTGTACAGGGATCCCTGTGCATGACAAGCACACACATAGCACCAACACAACAGAATTCAGGCAGAGTTATTAGATGTATATATTATTTGAAATACATTTGCCTCTTGAAAGTGCCATTCTCAGTAACATCTTAAGTAAAACATATCAGACAACAAAATACAATTGAATCCTCTCTCACTCTGACACTATAAACATAAAACCACATATCAGGAAAATTCATAAACTCTGCCCTGACCCATTTCCCCAAAATATTATGACATTACAATTAAAAAATAATAAAAAACCCAACCATAATTTACCTTCTAGTACCTTTCATAAATCATTCTGAAAGAGTCCTGGTCTCTCAGTGAGAAAACTCAGATGAGAAAGAGGATAAGCTTTTTCATTTAGCTCAGTGGGGAAATTTTCTGGAATTTTGAAAATTAACACTAACTCCTGAATGTCTGTGCAAAATCCCAGAGTGTAACTTCAGTTACCTTGCAAAGTCATCTGGCTTCAAAGCTCAGCATTCAACAAAGTAAGTACAGCTCATCTATGATAGTTTTCTGTAACCAGCTTCATAACATAATAGGTAATTAAGAACAAATTATATTTTCTAGTGTTATAAAAGGAATAAACACAAATATATGCAGTAGTTGCTTTGTCTTGGTTTATTTTTTCAAAACAATTCCAATTATGTTTTATTGCATAAAACATTAAAAAAAATATCAAAAAACAACAATAACAAACTCTTCAAGGTCATTTTAATGAATCTTTCATGGTTCGATAAACTATTGTATTAGGTCATTCTCCTGATGAAGCAAGTTTAAATCTCATATTTATTCTGAAAGGAATAAGGTACTAGGGTTATTTCTTATAATTAGTTAAAAAACAATTTGTTGGAATTTCCTTTGCTTATGCTTGTAGATGTAAAAAAAAAAAAAAAAAAGGAAAATGAAAAAGAAGGAATTAAGACAAGTAATATTGTGCTGTAATAGAACATAATGCATCACACAAAATAACAATTCTCTAGCTTCCCACAGCTGGGATGTGCTTTCTTTAAGCTCCAGGATAACACACCTCCTTCTATTACATCCTTCCTTTTCCTGTCATCTCTATTTTTCAAAAGAGCAGACCTGAGGAGTAGCTTTAATGGCTGAATGCTGTGAAGAAAAAGCACCAAGTCAGTCCCTATAGCTGATGCATAATGAATGGAAAGTAAATCAGTTGCTTTGTATAGGGGATAAAGTAAAAGCCCAGCCAAAATAACTGGCCTCATCACAACATTCTGTTTCCAACAGAAATTAATTTTGTGAGCAGCAGGAGTTTGAAATAAACATGTGAGTGCTAAAAAGACCTACTGCCATCATCTCAGCATGGAGAGGAAGACTGAAAGGTACTTTCAGAATATGGATTACAGTCTCAGGACTGCCCTGGTTATGGACATTATTTTCCCCCTGTAATCTTTAGAAAAAGAGAGTAGAATAAATAGTAGCACATGTCTTCGCAGCTGGAACATCAGTGACTAAAAGCCTGGCACAAATTTATAATCTTATATGACCATATGAATCTAACTGTAATTGACAGACATGGCTGTAATGACATAGTTCTATTGATTTTCATAGGGACCAGGGCTCCTCAGGCTTGAAGTACTAAATTGTGTTAAAAGAGCATGAGATTTCACAAGCACTGACTGAGAAAAATATTATCACATTTTACAATCTATAGCTATTTTTTCCATATAAGCCGAATAGCAGCCTGAAAAGCTGATAGAAAAAGGAATCCATTGAAGGTTCCTAAACACACAGAAACTCATCAGGTTCCTGCTCTGAGAATAGCTGGAGTCTGAGAAAGCACTGAGAACTATCAAATACACTTATCCTGTTCCTGTGTAGAAATCTGCATGTGAGCACTGCCAGAAATGGCTCATTGAACTTAGCAGAGATCTCCTAAATTCTTGTTTCCACAAGAGATACAATCTATGTAATTGCATCTCCTTGTAGGTAGGTGATAAAGCAGCATGTCAATAGCATACTAAATGCCATTTGATAAAAATACAGCTTTTTATTAAACACAATGAAGACACTTAAAAGTGTTTGACTGAAGCATGAATTATCCAAAATAAACAGCACAAACACACAATTGTTGAGTGCCAAAACACCCTCAGATTTTTAAATACCTCTCTTCCCCTCCCCACATTCAAGATGTTTCTCTTGACTCAAGATTATTCTGGTATAACTTTGTAAAGACTTTGTCCCATCCATATATCTGCCAGCATTTTTCAATCCCTCTAAAATACATTTTCTAAGAAATATTTCCCAGCAGCAAACTCCAAACAAAAGCAACTAAAAAAGCTGTTACAAACATACTTTATCAAAAAATAACTGGCTTGCTAAGAAATTCATAAGCCTGCAACATGCAACTGCAAACCTCTTTCAATCAAGACACCTGTATTCATAAATTTTAAAGGTTAAAGAAGTTTCTTTTATGCTGGATAAGAGGGTTTGTTTTGGTTTTGTTTTTTAAATAAATGAAGCTCTCATAGGATAGTAGGTAATATTTCTATTTCATAGCTTTGTTTCTTGCTTTGGGGAGCACTGTCTTTTTATTGCAGTTCAGTGAGAAAATCAGGGAAGACTTTTACACATGTATTGAAATACTAAGAGATACAGAGAAAGCCACCTTCTGTGTCCCATATTTCTGCATTTGAGTCACACTTTTGAAGAAAAAAAGTTCATGTTCAATACTTTTCAGCACTACTGCTAAATTCTGACCCAAAATAAAATGTATGCAACTGACATGGATGTCTATACAAAAAAAAGTGAGCACAAAATTGGGGAAAGGTGAAAAGTTTCATACAAAAACAGCTGTGCTTTTTTTTTCAGTGCACAAATGAAGCCACTCATGCAAATATTTTCAGGAAGACTGAATGTAGAAAGGAAGTACTTGGAGAAGGCAAAAGTTTTTACTCTCTCTTATTCACACCCATGCTCAGAGACCTCCTGACATCAGTCAGACCACATCAGTCTTAAGACTGAACCACAGCATCTCACAGAGTAACCATTGTAGGATTGTTCTTTTGCACTATTTAATGCCACCTTTTCTAAGGGGTCTGTGAAGTAGTATCAGTTACCTACTATGTTACACCCATTAATTGAAAATGAAATTATTATTAATAAAAAAAAAAAAAGAAAAGAAAAAGGAATTATGTACAAAAGTATTCATCTTCATTTACCTAGCTCTTTCAAAACCTGGTATGTGTTACATAACTAAGGTATTTTTTAAAACATTCTGATCCAAATCTTTATGACAGGTTAATCCCTCCCTCTCTGCCCTCCCCAGAACTTCCAAAAAGATTGTCCTAAATTTGAATATATTCGAATTTTAACTTAAATCTGTGAAAATTTCCTATTTCACTTCATCAGATTTGTGGGTTTCAGGCATGATTCAAGACATTGAGAAATTTCTTTTGTGGCAGATTCTAGAAACACAGCTACTTTGAGTTGTCCTCACTCTTCACACTCATAGATCAAGTGTCCTCCTCAAACTACTACAAGTCCCATTTTATTCTAATCAACATAATAGTGACTATGATGAGCTGAATCCCTGCAGAGCTCTATGCTCAAGCAGAGCAGCTGTCCACTGCTCATGTAATCTGTGCTGGAATGTGCTGTATGCAGTGCCTTGGCATCTTGGAGATTGTTTCATTTCAGGCATATATCAAACTTAATCAGCTGTCATACTTTTTATCATTCTCTTTGAAGGTTTTGGATGTTTTGGGGGTTATGCAAATATAGCCAACTCCACTGCCACTAAAGCAAATGGGATTCCAGCCACTGATACTAGGAGGAATGGAAACAGGTCAGTAAGAGGTTAAATTACCCTAACAGACATATTATTTAGAAAAGAGGTCTATGATATAAGGCCCTGAAACACCTGAAACTGCTTTTACAGTATTGTTAGTTAGCACTGATTATCCCTGCATTCAATTGCACAACTGAACTCCAATGCTCTGGAAGGGTGCTGAAATCTTAACTCCTTCCAGCTTCATTCACTTCTGGGTTAACCACACCTTTTGATAAAGTGGTAGTTGAGATACTGGCACATAAAGCATCTGCTCAGCATGACTGCAATAACATTTTGCAAAAGGTTAGCGCTTTGCCTCTTCATCTCTGCTGTTGAAAGAACAGTTTGTGAAATCACCTTGGTCCTCACATCTTAAACTTTCGCTTTTGATAATAGTGTTGTGCAAACGTAGCACTTTTACAGTATGATGATTTTTTTTTTTAATGGATGTGTTAGGTCTTATGATTACATACATGTTTGATCATTTGAGTCTCCATTTGCCTTATTTTGTGTTCCCTTCTAGTAATCTACGTAGATTAATCTAATTAAACATTTTTCCTTTGAGAAAGCTGGGAATTGTGATTTCACAGCTCTTTCATGTTTTATATATTGAAAAAGTCAAGAAGTGACACTGCACTATTAAGGCAAAATATGTACTTTCCACATTTATCAAAATACATATTCATGGGTGATGTCAGCATGAACTAACAATGACCATGACCTCAGAACCTTTAGATTTTTAAACGCCTGTCTAGGATTTACCATGAAATAAAGATGTTCAGATGTCCATATGACACGTGCTCATTACAGATGCACATAATTTCAACAAATGCAAATCACTCGAAAATTAAAATACAGGAAGAAATTCTGGACCAATACAGAAAATCCGAGTCTGTCTTCATGGAACTTTTCCTGGAAGGCACAATTTTTAAAAGGGGGGGGGGCTGGAGTGCCATTTTGGAGGAATTCTGGATTTTGGTAGCAGTACCTGACCTCCTGCTGAAGTACAGAAAGTTTAAGAGCACTCCTATCAGCAAAGACTGAGAAGTCATTTGTGATTGACTCAATCTAAAAGAGATCAGAGCTAGAAAAAAATGTGGGAGTAGGGCAATCAGTTTAACTACAGCTATTGAACCACTTCATGAAAAGAAAGGGCTATGCTGATGAGGGTACTTCAGTATGGAGAACAGATGACTGAAAAAAAAACTAAAAAAAAAGTAATCATAAGGTAATGAACTGAAGAACTGCACAGAGAAGATGAACAGGAAGCAATTGTCTCTTTTCTACAACAATATGGAAACATCAAACTCTGCAGGCAGCAGATTCACAATGAACCAAGATTCTTAGAATGTGTAATGGGGAGACCTTTTTTGACAATCTTATATCCCAAGTGCCTAGTTATGGTCACTGACAAAGATAAGATACTGAACTAGAAATATCTGTAACTCAATTTAATACACTCTTGCAACTTCACTGTGTTCAGACACATACTCTCCATATAGGTAAAAACCACAAACAGAAAATTACACACATCATGTGTGTAGCAACTAACTTGATTTTAACTCATTTTAGCTCCTACATAATAACTTGAAGTATTCCAGTACAGTATTTTTTCCTCTAATTTATTTTTTTTATTAAATGTATGCCTAAATCTTTTTAACAGAGGGTGCTGTTTTTATAAACACACACTTATAATATTCTAGAAACATGCGATTAAAGAGGTGAAAATAGCTAGAGAATAATCAAAAGGCAATTTCCCAAGTAGAAATATAATTACATTATCTGAATTAGAAACTGGACAAATGAAAAACCAGTATAGAAATGCAGGGGGAAAAAACCACTCTTGTTAACAGAGAAAATGGAATCAGAATCTATATCTTTTGAAGTTCTACCTTAGTAGCATCCTTAAGTTAAATCCAAAACTTCCAGGGAATAAGCAGAAGAGTCCAAATCATAGATTAAAAACAGTCAAATCATAACAGTCAAGTCATAAAATCAGTCAAGTCTTTGAGCATAGTAATTCTTAAGTTTGGTGCATCAAGTTCATTATCCACAAAATGAAGAAAAATATTTAGCTTGTTTTAACAGCACCTTATTAAAGACTGTGCAATTTCACCTTATTATTTAGAAACTTTTTGTTCAAAACAAAAATAAACCTCCAAAAACAGAAAACAAAACTCAAAAAAACCCTCACGTGTGCAATTTTTTTAGTTCCTTTTTTCTTGGAAAAGACTTTATAACTGCTTCACTGAAGGTTCTTTAAAAATATAAGTACACTTTAATTTAGTAATAAGCTGCATAAAGTACAATTATGTATTATATTTTAAATTGAGAAAAAAAGTCTTTAAACTAATATGCAGAGGCAACATTGAGAGTGTCAAATGAAAAGGAAAACAAATTCTGATAATGAAGTAACATCAAAACCATCAGCATAAACTTCATGAAAACTCAAAATAAAAAGTGAAAAAACAACTTTGTTCCTTTTGTTTTAAACCATACCTTAATGTTTAGGATATGTAAACAAATACTATCTTTGTAAAAAGAGTCAATCTCTTTTATAAATCGATCCAATTAGGCCTGACAAAAAGGTAAATGAAATGTTCTATCCATATGTACAAATCCCTCTGCACTCTATTCTATGAATCTGTTATTCCAAAACATTTTAAAGGCTTATAAAACCACTGTAATATCAGGAAGCTGGATTGCTATGTTCTGAATAAATTAATGTGACAATTATTCAACCTCTGTTTTCTACAGAAGGCTAAAAGGCAAAGGAATTTTCCTTGCATGATAGATTTTACTATTCCAAACACTGATGGATTGCAAGACAGTTACAGTCTTTTCTACATAAAAAAATAATAAGAGGAGTGGAGTCTATTTCAAATTACTTAGTCTAAACACCTAATAAAGTACTTATGTTAAAGTATAATGCACACAGAGTTACACAACCTATCGTATTTTAAGCCAATATAACAGCATAATTCCAGGTGGGCAATGCCTGGATTCATCTTAACCATCTTAAAAAGCAACAGGTAAGAAAAGCTGTTTTTCTTTGCTTTCAATTTTGCATGTTGAAAAAAAACCCAGAATTAACTTTTACATTACAGTTTTAATACAAATTCTTTTCATTAACACAGTTGCCATGTGCATGGATGCATCACTTGACTTCACCTTTCACAGAAGTAAATCCTAATTTTAATTTTTGATTTTATTTCCTCACATTACCATTCCAAAGTTCTTATTTTTTTCATGTCATTGCTTAATTAATCAGTACTGTTAAATGTACCCTGTGTTTCATAAAGCTACACTGTTACAGCAGCTGAGAATCTGTTAATGCCACTATTTACAGATTTTTCTCCTTCACTGATTATTAGATTTCTAAACTATAACATTTTAATTTATTAAAAACTAAATTTTGTTAAAATATAACCAATGGGTCCAGCTCATTGGGGGAGGCTTGACAATTACTTCAGGAGCACTAGAATTCCATCTTTTTTTTTATTTTCTTTATAGGCTGCTTCTAAATGATAAGAAATTTGGAAAATCATCTATCTGTTTAGGGATTCTTACCATGGACCTTGCAGGCTATTTTAACTACAGAGAACTGGCCTTGTATTGAACAACCTAATCCTGCTGAAGTAGAAAAGCTTTCTGACATTTATTCAATAGAACTGAGATTTGGCCTCTGGTGTACAACAGAATGACAAGAGCAGGAAAATACAGCATTAACAAATGCATTGAAGAAAAGAGTAAATACAATACAAACCTTACTATTTCCTTGGTAATATCAGAGACAGTGAAAGAGGAAGCTGTTATACAGTAGACATGCAACCCATTTTCCTATAAGCAAGACATCTGCTAATTGCAAGACTTCAATTTAGATTTGAAGGTATGTTTTCTGCCCCATTTTGATTAGACAGGTTCTGTCCAACATCCCACTTTAAATGAAAAACTGCAGGCAAGTCAGGTAAATGAAATCTGTAATTAAAGTTCTCAATTCTTCATATGGAATTATGAACTCTAAAATTCAAATTTGCTCTATGTGCTTATACCCTACTTTCAGATATCCTCCAAAATGATAGGAAACAGCACCAGTGAAGGACACAGAAGCATCAACGGAGTCTGGACAGACTCTCCTAGATGGTGTATACAATCTACTAGCACAGATGATATGCAAAGTTTAGCAACATCATATTTAAAATTCAGCCCAGAGAACCTCTTCCACTAGAGCTTCATCCAGCTTTGGGAATGGACCTTCTGTTTGTATCGTCAGTTTCTTAGTTTTCCAGTTGAGTTGGCAAACAGCTGTTAGTGCAGCATCACTAAGTAAAAGAACCAGTATCACGAACCAGCTTGTCTGAAACATTGCACAAATTTAACCATCGTACAAATTTAACCATCAGAAACACTAAATGAAAAGCTGGATCTAGTTTTCTGAGCAATCTGTGGTAGCCACACTTACAATTACTCATAAGACCATTTTTTTTTAATGCTCTAGGGTCCAAATCTACTTAAATGTATTTGAATATACCTAGAAAAATAATAACGTAGCTTCACTGAATGAATCACAAAAAAAGCCTGTGACGGAACATTCAAACTTCAGAGGGTACTTTAACTTTACAGTATTTGGTTGCTTGGATTTATTCCAAGACTATTTAATCTTTAACCTTTTTCTCCAGCTTTCTATCACCAACTGTGATATAAAGCCCTACTAACAAAACCAAATAATCACATGTGTTAGAAATTTCCTTAAAGATGGGAAAAAAACCCCTATACTTATTCTGACATTTTTTTCAGGAATTCTAACTAAAACCAGACTATATAATACTGTTGTTAGAAATCAAGTGCCTACAGCCGTGGATGTTTCTAGGTAGTAATGAACGTGAAAGAAAGTAACAACCTAACCTCCTGGTCTATCCTGTAAAAGTTCTTGCTATAAATCACATTTCTAGAGTGTCATATTCAACAGACTAGATCAATATAGATCAATATATCTTTATATCATGGACACACCCACAAGTACTGTCACCGATCAACATTACACACACATTGCAAAAAACCCAAAGCAACCACATAGGAGAAAAAAAAAGGATTTAATAGAAGTTTAACATTAAATATCCAGTCTTTATAGTAATGTAAACTGATTTTAAAGCAAGGTTACCTTTTTAAATGTTAAGAGCAGAAAATTGAATAATTAATTTAATTTATTGTCAGTTGAACATAGCTAATGGAAATTATAGATAACTGTATCAGGTCGTTCTTGACTAAATTAAATGCTATCTGTCATTATGACATTACTAAAGGCTTTTTAAAATTCTGTTGTTAAAGGCAATCAATTTAAAATTAAACTATGTGTATTCAGTCTGTGTCCTAACCAATGATGGGCAAATATGTCTTAAGGTGATAGCAGAAATTTATACCTCCAAAACTTCTCATATAAAATTTAAACAAGGCTGAATTTGAAAAGCAAATTAAGCTTTATTGCACTTCCCCCCACAAAGCTCTTCTTCCCTATTTTGATTTATTTCTGGTCTCCACTCGTTAGATTGAATTTTGCTGAAAATATTAGTCACTTTTCAAAACGACCAGCATTTTCAGTATGGTATAAAATCCACTGAAGACAATGAAAAAAACCTTCTGTAAATTTCTGTGAGGCCTTCTAGGATCTGTACAAGCTTGGCAGCTACAAGCAGTAGGATTGAGTAGGCTTTGAATAAGTTTCATGATGTTCAGCACATGATTTTGCAATCTAACATCTTTTGAAAAAGATCAGAGATGAACACATATCTTTTCACTATGGCAGTCTCTTCTCTAAGAAAACTTGCTGTACAACAGGATTAGCAAAAAGCAATAAAATGAGGAACAATATATTTATCTGTAAGATATGGAAAAGAAAAACAATTATTTATGTAAAAAATACATATATCTACACCTGACACACACAGATATTCATATGAATAACAAAATTCTACAATGACTTCTCAAAACTCTCACTGGTGAATACTGGACAATATAATAATTTCAGCCAAAATGGTACTTAGACGTCTTTGACTGTGGGTATTCTGGGTCACACACATTTCTTTTACAACCGTTCCTGTCATAGAAGTGAAAATGACATTAATATCCATTCTTTGGCAAAGTTATTGTTATCCTCCTTGGTGACAGAATTACTCTGCCACAGATAATATTCTGTTTATTTTGATAAGCATTGGTGTCAATCAAGCTAGAACAGCATGATCCTTAATCTTCCTTTCTAAAGCTTTCTAAACTTTTCTAAAAGATGTTCAAAATACAATCAGTAGATTTGGGAAATGTCAGCTATTAGCAGTAGGAAATTGCCTCCACAATTTAATCACAGTACATCATTTTGCCTCTCATAGAAAGATTTAAGAATTTAAAACTCTGCTGTTTTCCAACTCTATTAGTCCTTGACCATGTAGTTTCCATCTCCTAGACGGGCTGTTAACAGCTTTTCAACATGATGTTAAACAATCATTGACTCACTTAAGTTAGATCATTGAACATTGTCATTAAGTATGAGGAGGAATTAGACACAAATAATTCTGCCCGGGGGCAGGGCATATTCCTTACTATATTCCCTTTTCGCTGCCACATTTTAAGCATTTAAGAAGTTCTTTTGTTAGATCTACGTTTGCTTCCACCACGAATCAGACACATTTTCCTTCAGTATGATTTTTGTACCAAAGGACATAAGCAATAAGGAACAGACACTGTACAGGGCAAGGATTATTTCAGCACTCAACTTACATTTAAAGAGTACAAAAGTTTCTGCAGTGCAGACATTTTGGTGTTTATTATTTTGTTAGATCAAATGTCCAATCTATCCAAATCAAATACAGAAATACTTCTGAAAAATTGCATTTCTCCCCAGAGTTTATGTTTGGATCAGAACAACAGCAAAGTTATCGGTAATCATATCTGAAACTTTCAACCCTTGTCTTTCACTTTAACAAAACAAATTAAATGCAAACAAATTTTATATATATCAAAGCTGGTGACTATCTCCCAGTTTCATTCTGATGAAACCAGTGTCAAACAAATGCTGCCTTCTTTATACTTCTGACTTGCTTTCTTTGCTCAGCAGTTGTAGGAGAATAGGAAATTACACTGTTTCCTGCTTGCTGAAGAGTATCCCTATAAGTACCTGCCAGTAACAGAAATACTGTAAAAAGTGTTCCTATTTGGGTATGATAAGAAAATTACATCTTCTAACAGTGTCTCAAACATGATCTTAAACAGTTCAAGGGATAATTTATAGAGAGTAGCAGTTAAATAACTGTGTACAGTCAGATGTAATCTTTCTGTTCCTCAGTACATCTCTGAACTGCAGATTAGAACATAGTGGAGAAGGATTGCTAAAAACATCACATTTTACTCTTTACCTACAACTAACCAGTGTAACTGTTTTTGTGTTGCCAAATGTATTTTCACCACTAGGTATAACACCTAGATCTTGTCTCTAGCTGTTTGTCTCCTCTTCATTTGAAACATATTAGCTAAATATAGACAAATAAATACCTGAAATAAATGGAAATAAACTTAAATGTAAAGTTTTGCATGGAAAGGTATCATAGGAAATAATTTCAGCTCTTTCTCCAATTCATTCTTTCAAAAAAACAAAACAAAAAAAACCAAATCAAAAACAAAAACAAAACAAAAAAACTCTAGATCCCAGAAAGGCAAGAGAAATTGACTTCAGGAAATATTTCAATACAATTAAATTCCAGAGGCTTGGATTCTTTATATCTATTTTTGCAATCTCATTTAAAGACCTTTAAAGGAAAGAACACATTTTAGTGATTTAGATTCTGCTTTTTTGAATTTCTTTATTAAAGAAATTTAATAAATTGTTGATCTGCTTCTCTGCAACTTTATAAGACAGCATAGTTTGCATCACACATTGATTATTTAGACTGAAGAGGACTATTTCCAGTAACAAAATTATGCAGTGATCTCAGTTTAGTCTTTTTATTTAGACCCTTTAAATTCACACCCAAAATTATTTAAATCCAGACAAAACTTTAAATGTAAGAACTATGAAACACACTGATGAAATACACAACAAAAATTTTAAGAAAAAAAGATCCATAATTAGCCATGCTTACATGAAAAACTTTATTTTTCTTAGTTTCACTGTGCAAACTGTTTTTGTCAGTTGTGTGTTTATTCAGGACAACATTGTGTGCAAATGCCCTTGAAAATTAGGAGCCACAGAAAATACATCTAAGCGACAAAGAAAAAAAAACCAACAAAAACAACAAATCAACAGAATAATTGGAAATACTAAAGAAAATAGACTTCAAAAAATTATTCTGAAATTCCTAACTGGGAAAATAACAGCTCTTTTTAAGGAATCATTTGGTGTTTTAGTAATGGAAATGCTAGAAATACAAATAAAAGAAGTGGGGGGCATAAGTGATTAAAAGACCTTAATCTGTCTTGAAAGTCAGCAAGAAAAACAAAACAAAAAGCATACTAAAGCAACATTAAAAACCTGAGAAAAAATACTAACATTTTATATATTGACATGCACTAGTTTTCATTAATAACTTAAGTGTAATATTATGCAATTGTTTATTTCAGACAGAAAATTATAATACTGCTTTTTAATAAACTTCTAAATAATAGCTGAACTAATAAATGCTGATTATCTCCAAGTGCAGATGATCAGGGCATGAGCAATACAGCATTATTCGACTAATGAATACTATTACGGATATGAAGACCTGACAAACTCTTAGCAAGTGCATGGCATCCAAGATGTGGACATCACTTTGGTTAATAGCAGACAGTCTAAACCACAAAATCATAGAGATTTGCTGTCATGTTCAGCTAAGCCCTGTAGAATCTCATTTCTGAAGTTATATATAGCTTCACAGAAAATACAACTCCCATAGACATTCTTCTTAAAAGGTATATATAAATATAGAGAAAAACCTATGTACAGAACAACGTCTGAGATAACAGTCACATCAGTGTTGGTCTGGATATACCATCAACATTTAATTTTAGAGTACATCCAAGTTGCACACAAAATCAGCATGACAGAAGTCAAGAAATTCTGCCAAATTTCTGGCATTCCTAGAACATTAGAGGATTGAACTCTTTCCAACCTAAAATTATCTACTGTATGAAAATAGAGCGTGACATTCCTCCCAGCTAGAAGAAAATGTGTTTATATTTAGTTTCCACAAAACCGCAAATGTTGAAAGCACATTTATTCCCCCAAATGTGAAATACCTTCCTACCTTCAACAATCTGTTCAGTGTGTTGCTTTTCAAATCAGTATATGATAATACTTTTTGACAGACTGCAAAATAACATAGAGAAGTCCGTGAGTCAGCAATAGGGGACTGTTATTGCCTCCAACACCTGACTCCAGTGGAGGCATTCTTTGCAATTTAATCAAGAGTATCTAACCCACACTTCTATTGACTACAGCTGACATTCAGCAGTGCCAGTTAGATACAGCACATTCATCCAGTTTAGAGATATAACTATGGTACCACATTGGAAAGAAGATTAGCAGCATTATGGCACTGAATATGTACAGCTTGAACATAAATGGTAAGACACTAACTATATCAATTAGAGAAAATTGCTATGGGGGAAAAAAAAAAGTAATAACTGAGGCTACAAAATCCAGGAACTTTGCAGACAAAGACTGGTTTCACACAGCTACCATTTAAAGCTATCTTGCTACCTGATTATAGGCCTTCTGAGGCACATGTCAGAAAATCTTACAGTGATGAGATCATCTAACGGAAGTTTTCTATTTAACAAATACCTTCAGCACTGAATTAATGTATAGTCAAATTGACTTTATTTTGAAGAATTTACTATTAAAATAGTTTTCCAATATTTTGGTCACTAAACCCAAGAACTGAAATGTATTCTGGAAAAGTATTTAGAAATTTATTCTAAAATGTATTTAAGTCTAAATAACACTTGAAGAAAACATTCCACGATATACTATGTGTTCCTGCAAATTTATGGCTCTCACTGAATGGTTTAAGTAGGAAAGGAAGACATGGTGGTCTAGTGGTTGAGGTTCAGCGCTCTCACTGCCAGAGCCTGGGTTCGATTCCTGGTCAGGGAAGATTCTTTGACTTGATCTAGGTGATCCTGCTCTGGCAGGGGGGTTGGACTAGATGATCTTCTAGGTCCCTTCCAACCCCTAACATTCTGTGATTCTGTGACTTCAAGGGTCATCTAGTACAACCTCTCTGCAGTGAGCAGGGACTTCATCAACTAGATCATGTTGCTCAGAGCCCTATCCAACCTCAACTTAAATGTCTCCAGGGATGGGGCCTCCACCACTTCCCTGAACAACCTTGTTCCAGTGTTCCACCACCCTCATAGTAAAGAGCTTCTTCTAAACATCCAAGAAATGTCATCTTAGCAGTTGGTTATTTCCCATAACAGCACAAATCCTTCAGGACTAACCAGGGCTAACATGCATGCAGGAAGACAGATTTACAAGGTAATGAACAAATGTGACATCATACATATATTAACATAATGGTCATTGAACTACATTATCCCTGGAAGAATAATACAGAAGTCATTGCTATATCTCTGAAACCTTTCTTCTAGCACTTCGATTACTCCTTTTTGTCATATATTAGCTATTAACGGTCCCTTGCACCATTATCCTAGATAGTGAAAAGCCAGTGCAGAATATGCCTCTGCAATGTTTTTAATGGCCTTATGAGGAAAAGTGACTGGCAACTTCATTAACATGTTATGTTCCACTGCCCCAGGCTCCAAGCTGCTTTATTAATTTAGGCATCACTCAGCCTGCATAAAATTGGAAGCCAATATAATTCTTAATACAGTTAAAGAAACAAGTAGACATATCCAGCAGGAAAATACCAGGACTCTAGTTAGCTACCTAAAATCAGACTTATGAATACTCACCGTAGTTATTTCCTACTACAGAGGGGAAAAAGACTCATCAAAAATGCTGATGGGATTGCAATATGCACAACAAGGGGTGTGGTTGCATTCAGAGGAGCATCTGCCTGCAAACTTTGCACAGTATCAGAGCTAGATTCAGAGCCCAGGTGCCACTACTGTAATTTAACCTGAGTTATACCATGTAGCTAACACACTTTGGGCAGATACTGTTAATCAAAACAGGAAAAAAAAGTATCATACTATTGTGTTTGTATATAACTGACATGGCTTATGACACAAAGGTTATCAAGAAGGAAAGGATGTTACCTTAGTTTTTAATTTCCATTGCAGGAAATTGATTAACAGTTCATAAATTAGAAAAATATCAGCTATTCACAAGCATACAGAATATTGTTTTTTGGTAGAAGCATCTGGCTCCTGCTACCACTGACATCTATGAAAATCCACTTTTGTGCCACAGTAGCTAGCAACATTGCAGGCTCCAAGCAACAGGAGCTGTTGAGGGAACAATACACTTAGACAATAAAAAACATCAGAGAGACTAAGTTCAAAGTGTGCCAGTGATACTTAAGAGTTGATAGCTACCATTAAATAAAAAAATTGATCCGTAGGCATTTAGAATCCTATAATGGCTCAGGGGATATTAACAGAACAAGAGAATAAAGATATCAAGTTACAGGTCTCTCTGATTTACTGGACTTTTCAGTGAGATTCATAAGGAAATTGTTTTGTGCAGAAGATCACAGGGCATCTTAAGTCAAGATAAAAGGAAAACCTAATAGAACATTTCCTTTTCAAAGGCAAACAGCTGTATGGGTCAAGTGGAACAAGAGTCTGGTTATAATACTATCATCATATTAACTGCTGGATACACCTTTTTGTAGGTTCAGCTTTCATAATTTCCCCCTCTGCGTACTTAGGATCCTTACAGTTTGTTACCATCAATAACCAAATACAATTTTATAGGTAGGAAACACTGTACTTGGTCCAAATACCTAGTAGTCACCAATACCCAAATCTAAAAACACTTAAGCAATTTTAAAAGTCCAGGTCATCTCACTAACTTCAAAAGACCTGTTATCAAAAACATAAAATAGATTTCTGACACTCAACTAATTGTGTCAACCTTCGTCTGATGAATCCAAGTTGATGGAGGTTGGCACAGTAGCCAACTTTGCTTTACCCAGCAAATGATCATATGCAATCAAAGCAGAATGTTATACTGACCAGAGCCAATGGAGATCCAGAAAATTTAGTTCCATTGCTTTCTTATGAAGACAAAAGAAAAAAAAGCTAATGTGTTGAATTTTGCATTTGTGCACACAGGTCTTCCAGTACTAATAAGCAAAGAACCAGTATATACTTCATCTAACAGAACCTTCTTCTGAGCTGGAAAAGAAAAGATATCACTATAACAGAAATGCATTTTGACACACCAGGGTGGCCACAAATCTATTTTTAAGGACAACCAAAACTATTACATACTATATTAAGTACGAAAGCATCATCTGACTCTGACAAAAGATCTATCCTGAGACTACAGAAGTTTTCTTCAATGCTTTAAACAGGATTAAAACCACTTTAGAGTTTTTGGAAATAAGTATTTGTAAACTATTGTTTAGTATGCTGAAATTGCTGTTGTTTTAATTGTTTCTGATTCTCTCAGTTATAAAACTCTACTTTTCTGCTTCAATAAAGAGCAGTTATTACACCGTGATTTGGCCTTTTTTACACCCTTTAGTTTTCAACTCAGCTGTTCATGCTTTATTTTAAAGTTTCATAATTTTGAATATAAACAGCACTAATCTTTTTAATGAGTCATCATGTTATTTTTAAGTTAATTCTGTGCTTTTCCAGTTCTGTATTATATTTTCCTGCAGGCTACATAACACTGAATGTTCTAGCACCAGATAAGTACAGCAGTAATTGAATATTAGTCTATATGCTTGTGGGCAGGGTACTTAGGGACACAAAAGCATATTTTATCTATGAGAAAAAAAGAAAAAATATCATTGTGTTGGAGCCAGTAAAACACACTTACACTAGATACTAAGGTGAAAGGATTTTTTTTTGGGAGGACTTTTATTTAAATGGGATTTCAGTCATCTCCAACACTACTGTGCCAGGGTATATTCTCCAGTTTTCAGAAGTGGTGCAATAAGAGGACAATGCACAGACGACTTAAAGATAGGTGTGGAAGAATTGACCAAGTCCTAGATTTTAGTGCTTAGTCCTGTAACAAGGTACATTTGGTACCTGGTGCTTGCGTAAAGACTGTGACAGCTAAAGCGCCATAAACTCTTTTACTAGTATGATTTTTTAAGTACTAATTTCACATTAGATGGAAAAATCAGTACTATGCTCCAAGATTTAATTCTATATTCAAAAGCATTTAGTAATACACTAAATATCACTCTCCCCTTTCAAAACATTGGTAACTAATTAATGCTCACAGCTTGGATTCAGCCAGCAGGGAAATGAACAGAGCTAAATGCAATCTTTCAAATTAACAGGCTATCTCTATAAACTAGAAAATGATTCTTTAAACAGAACTACTGTATTATTACTACTGGGATCCTAGGTTATGTTCTCATAATATGCTCAAATGTATCTATTAATCTGCATAATCACAAACGGCAAGAATTAATTTCAAACAGATGCAGTAAGTTGCTTATTCATGCTTGATTTCAGAAATAGTTTTCATTACAGATATTTATATTTCAAATAATGTCTCCAATAAATAATGAAAAGCTATGTCTTATTCATAATTTTGAGCATATCCTTGCACAAATACCAAATGCAGAGCATAGACAGAATAATTATTAATTTTAGTCCATACATGTATCCCATTTATCATAATACCAATCCATACAATGGTACTAGTGCACAAAAATCAAAAATTACACACTGTGTGAGGAAAAAGGTAAATAGTAAGCTGGAAAAAGATCACACCTGATGGCTCTTTTGACTGAACAGTTTTCATCATTCTAAAATACTCTGGACAAATATTTTCTGCCTTCCCATTGTTTATGCTTTACTGCCTGTGCTAAGAAAAAACTCTGGCATTTTATATGATTTTTTTTTTTTTTCTAGAGGTGAACTGAACTAGCTCATTTTAGTGGCCATGATTCTGTGATATGAGAAGTTGTTTGGTGTTAACCAAGTTCTTGTAATGAGAAAATTTCTTCTGCACAATCTAACTGCCTAGTTCTTATTTCAGCATGTCATATAAGGGAATATGATCCACTGTAACAAGTTATGGAGTGAGAGAATAAGTTAGAGGTGGAAAATGATCAGATATTTATTGGCTACAAAGGATTAAGCAGTATTATTTTTCTTCTCCCCCTTCCATTGCAGCTAATGATTTTAGGAAAAGTCAAGTAAATATGAGATGCTGTAACTATATAAAAGGGATACATTAATCCTTACCATCTCATGCAAATAGTTTAATGAAATGATAAAACAATAATAAAGTTTCTAGAGCAGCACAGACTTCAGAAGTCACTTATAAATATTAAAAAGTTTTACATTAACAATGATAGCTGGGTATAAAAAAAATAAAATCATTAATTTAACATCACTCCATAGGATCAGAAACAGATTCTTTTCCTCCTGCATCAACACTAGCATGAAGCAGAATTGTTTGTGACTGATCTAAACAGACCTGGGTAAAAACCCAGCTGTTTCTTTCAAGACAGAGTACAAGTATTACGTGATGCTGTCTATTGTTGCCCACCCTGATCCCAAAAGTTATTTCTGCAGTCTGTCATTCAACTGCTACTGTTATGAAATATATAAAATAAGAAAAGTTTTCTTGCATAATAAATGTATATATTTGGGACTATCATTACTTTGCTACAGAATACATGGCATGTCAGGAAAGCCATGCATTATATCTGTAGAAGGGCTCTAACTTAATGATTCAGCAAGAACTTTGTCTCTCAAGAAAAAAAAAAAAAGCAAGCATGTTAATAGCATTTTACATATTCAAAGATAAACACTTCCTCTTCCTTTCTCCTCTTATTTCAAACCTCACAAAGCAGTCAGTCTCACATCTCCCAGAGAAGTCATACTGCTCAATGCACAATACACCAAGGTGGAAGAGATGACACTTCCACTAAATAAATAAATCATTACTCTTATTAAGCTTCTTTTTACAGGAGACATAAACACTACATTATCCAGCATAGTCTTTGTATGCTTTACCAAGAATCCTTCCAACTTGTCAGTCATGGTGCAGCACAGCTCCAACACTGCTCTCCAGAGACATTACAGAAGGTAATTGTTTAATAATTTATCAGCTGCTGTTGATATGAGGCACTTCAGCACACTGACTCTTTATTTCTCTATGTCATTGAGAAGCTTTTATCTGTTCTCAGAGTGTAAGAACTGTATTATAAAGTTTTCTACTGCTACCACCAATATGATTAGGTTAACTAAACATGATAGCCTCACTCTTGAAGATCTTTAACAAAATCTGAGCAATTGCCTGAAATTTTAAAACTGAACAGTCAAAGACAGGTCAATAGGCACATGGATATTTGGTTAGTTTTGGTAGCAATAAGACAAACTCCTCTTGCCTACAGTGAACTTAGGAAGCGCAGCCCTTAAATTAATGAGCTGGCAGGGGACCACAAAACTGCTGGAATATTCTCTTTAAGCTCTAGTCTCAGCAGAGGAATGCACTAGGGAAAAACCTCAGGGCATCAGACACCAACATTAATAAGTACAACAGACGACAAATGCATACAGATTATAGTTTTTATAAACAATAGAGACAAACTTCCAATAAACTGCTTATGAGCTCCTCAAGTCTACCCTGCAATCTACAAAACACCTTTTCAGACAAGTTGACACAAAGATACACAGAAGTCAATTCTCTCTCAACTGAGTTGGGAACTGCCCAATGCCACTTTTTTTCCGGTTGATTGAAAGGGGCTTATTGCCTCCTGTATTTATAGCATATATTGATTAGCATTTTCATTTTTTATGTCTAAGTAAAATTTGTTCCTATCTACATGTAAATGTCCATGAAAACTTTGAGGCTTTAACTGATTAGATATCTAATAAGTACATCTTTTCCTTTATCGAGAGTCACAGGAGGCCTTTTCAAGGTATGAGCCTTTACATTCTAGAAAATGCATTACCATCGACTTGCATCAGCAGTTGCCCAAGTTGATGACAACATTACATTTCACAGCTGGTGTCACCCCATGCTAACTCTTAAAAAAAAAAATCTCATCAAGGAGTGTTCACAATTTCTACTTTAGTTAATTCTAGTGAATAAAAATTTAAAAGCTTGAATATTTTAAATTAAGTCAAGAAGGGAGGTTTGGAGCCCCACCTAAATAGTTAATTTAAAATAACTTATTTTTTGTGGAATACTACATGATGAGTTAGTAGAAAAGTTTTTATGCCTTGCTTGATGGTTTAAAGTAACTTCTCTTTTAATTAAAAGTTTTGAGATTTGGGGGGGGTGGGGTTGTGGTTTGGGGTTCTTCTTTAGTTGTTGTTTTGTTTTTGTTTTGTTTTCTTTTTTTAAGATTAATTACTGGTACCTGTAAATACTGGAATCATTTAACATGCAATAGGGAGATTCCTGCTTAGGAATTCAGAACACATTTGCTACTGTATACTACTTATACCAAACTAAGCCCCATTACCTACAGCAGAGCACAGGTTGGAAAACCCCTGGCCTGCATGACAGGATCCCACTGTATTTTGTGGCAATATAGCTATGAGCACTAAGGAGCATTCATTTAACTAAAACTGCTTCAACTCTTAGTTTAGGAAACATCTTTCAGAATAATTTCATATTCCATCAAGCAATCTGAAAAACCATTGTTATCTTGCTGTTTTCATGGCAAGCGTCAGAAGAAGCTGAAATCCCCTTCTTGGGAGAGGGGCAAAGACCACATCATATTTATGCACAAACCTGGAAACCAGCCTGTTGTATCTCTAACTTCTCTTGTAGAAATTCTCCCAAGTTTCACTGCTAAGACCTTGGACACTAGGAACCATGAAGGACCAAAGCCATTAGAGCTGACTGTATGAACTCAGCTCCGTTACATAGCTCATCACATTCATTAATTTATATCCTATATAAAAGTTTTGTTTAAAACTCGGATGATTGGCTAGCCTTCTAGACACTTCACAATAATCTGATTCTCGAGAAATGTGTATTTTGTTATTTGTACAGATACACAATAGAAATATTCAGTTGCAACACTGTTCTGATGTTACAATTGATTAAGAAAGTGCAGCACTTGGTCTGTCCTCATGATCTTCATTTAACAACTTTCACATATTAACTTTAATCACAACATATGTTTTAGTTGCTGAAAGGTTGAGAAATTGAAAGATTTGCCAAAAGGAAGATTAAAAAAGTAAATCAGTTTTAAACATAAAAAAAAAAAAAAAGCAACTTACTACACATTCGCTACCTGTTTTTCAAGTACTATGACCTATGCCCACACTGAAAAAGCAGCATTAAGTGTTTTGTCCTGGATATATTAATGGTAGTTTGTTTTCAGGTTTTCAGATTATTTCAAGTAAAAAATAATCTTAGGGGGGTTTCTTACTAAATCATTTGATGGGTATTTAACTCATGTATTAAGAGGCTACCAAATAAAAAAAAAAGGCTTCTTACTGGAGTACAGAATTTCTCAGAACAGCATTGGTGGCACCAAATGCAGTTCCAGTTATTGTCTTGACCTTATACAGAGCTGTTTAAGTAAACAAACTGCAACAAATCAGGTTTATGTCCCTATCTATGGAAGTTAGGATCATCATTATGTGATGGCTATATAAGCAATATTAGAAGGCTTTTATTTGGTCAGATTTGAATCTTCATTTCCAAAGTTGTCATACAAGTTAATAATTATAGCACAATTAGATATCAAACCTAAGTAAACACTGTACTGATAACCGATACCATTTTTTAAGTAGAAAAGCAGATATTTTTTAATTGGTTTAATAAAACAATCTTGTTAGAGAAACAATAAACCTACCATATGTATTCTCTCCAGTATTACAGCTGCTACTTACTGTCCACGCCTTCCTTTGTCCAACTAGCAATATGATTTGAATTCAAGTCAGCATAAGAATGCATTCATGAATATGAGAAAGAAGATTATCTGATTCATTGTTGTCATTTGAAGGATTACAAAAACTGAACTTAATATTTATCTCAGTTTTCCAAAACCATGTTACTGACAAGCTCCTTCTAGAAAACCTTAAGTTTTCCTGTGTTTGTAAGCACTGCAGACTCTCTAATAATGACATTGTTGTGTTGGACTTCAAAGAAGTTGTAATTTTCCTCACCCAGGTATAATGGAGAGGTTTACCATGCACAATAATGCCCAAGGCAGAACTGTATGCATCCAAAGATAAGACCTGAAAAGAGTGAAGTAGCTTTTATGCCAATCATATAATTAAGGTTTACAAAGATATTGTGGGAGCCATTGAAAATAGTATCTGTCTAGTCTCACTTGATTATCAATGCTTTCTGAAGAGAAAAGTTTTGCACAAAACCCTTGACTCCAGAGCCCCTCAAGAAAAGATTATTTCTATAAGAACAATCTTAGCGTTTATGTGAGGAAGCTGAAAAACAGAATTGGACTTTGAAATCTCTTGACACGTAATCTGAGACATTGAAATGTTTTTACTAACAAAGATCGTATCTCTTGGTTGGATCAAAAAGGAAGCAAAACAAAACCCAAAAGCAACAGTCCAAAGTGAAAGGACAGACACCAAATTAATGCTAGTTTGTATCAGATTGTGCATTTTAATGTCTTGAAAATACATCAGCAGCCTTCTTTTTACCACTTTTGCTCTTTACTACTAACAAGAATGAAAAACTGAGTCACATGTAGGTGACAACATCCACTTAAGAGCAACACTCCTTCCAAGGAGAACTACAGAGATATCTTCTATCAACTATATCCCTAAAACAGAGTCCAACTCGTCCTAGAAACAAACTAAGGAAGTGATCTAAGAAATCCACTCATGCTACTGGTAACCTGGCAAAGATTTAGAAAAATTATACTATCTCCAACTTCCTTGGTTTATCCTCTTCCTTCCTGTGCATAACCTTCCTTACTTCAGAGTCTTTCCTACCTTCAATCCTTAATGAACATACTTACAATATACTGCATTGTCAAACCTTCCTCAAATCCATTTTGAATTCCAACCTCAGACATGACCAACCCATTCTTTTCAACAGCTTTCATCTGCCCAACTCAAGTCCTCTAGCAGAAAATTCCAGCTTTCTCCATTTCCTCTCCAAAGAAAATTCCATGCTACACTAAAAGCAAAAACTGGGCATTTCAGTTCAGAGAATGGTCATTGAGCTACTACTACTACATTGAGCTATCTTAAATCTTAAATTAAACCACCAAAAATTAAGGAATTCAAGTCTTTAAAATGTATGCCTCTCTTTTCCAGCTTAATTTCCCATTACTAGTGTTTTGCTTCTCAGTTACTTTTTAAAATAATTCAATATAACAGCTTTGTTCACACTTTTCACCAGATCAGAATTTCAGTGCATAGCACGACTTGAAAGTAATTTAAATTTTAAAGACCACATCCTCTATATAAACAAACAAACACACACAACAACAACAAATTTATTAGATACCTCCCTTCCTGCATTCAATAAAAGAATTCAGGAGAGACAACTTCTAAATGTTATCTGATATTTTAAGAACTGAGGTTCTTCTCTATACATTATAATAACGCTCAGTCCCCAGCTTTGCTGCTAAATAAATACTGCTATCTATTAAATTTATTTCACCACTATCAATCATCAACTTCTGCTTCTCAGACTGTTAGATTTTAGTACATTTGAAGTGTGACTTTTGAAAACATAAGTCAGTATGGGTGTAGTCAAACTACTTCAGAATTTTCATGAAATTGCCAAAGTTCACACTCCTTAAATGTCATCTAAAGCACTAATTAAAATTCCTTTCCAGAGGGGTTGGAGAAACACTGTTATACAATAGCATCTAACCCTACTTGTTAAAAGTAGATTAATTTTAAACTCTAAAGCTGTCAGTTAATTTATACAATCTCTATTGCTGAACTAGTGAAGCTAAGATGGACCATAGCTAGACTGGAGGTACCAAACTAGGAAGATAGATCCCAGTTGATAGAGCAAAATATTGTGCTGCCTTTTCCATGCCACCTTTAGAGGTCAGTGAAGTGGGTAAGACAGGAACCAGATACAGGAACAGCTTCCAGATACAGAAACAAAAAGCAATGTACCTGTGAACTGACTGGATGTGGCAGGATACAACATGCTGCAAGCAAGGTGATTGGACTGAACAACATTCAGAGCTGCCTTCTAACCACAGCCACTCTGATCATAGTCATCTTTTTAATTTGGGACAGTAACTGTGGGCAAGGTATATTTTTTCCATTTTAGACCAATTTGGTAGGAAACACAGATTTTATGTGTTTCACTGAAGTCTGATGAGAATCAGTCTAATTGGTCATCATATGTAGCCTGACACAGCAGATCTTCCAAGTTTAGCAACCTGATCAAACAATAAGTATGTTATGTGCCAGTGAGGCCTTTTCCACATGCATTGTATAGATTGTACATATGAAAACATTTTGTTGTTTTAAATATTTTTTCCAGGGCTAAGTACATTCTGTAAGAGCTTTTGTGTGTGTGTGTGTGTGTGTGTGTGTGTGTGTGTGTGTGTGTGTGAATACAACTGCACCTGCCCTTTCTATTACTTGCTTCCAGGGTCTTCAGGGAATTTCTTCACTTGAAAACCCTGAGGCACATCATTCCATTAAGCTCTGCTTGCATCTCTGACTCCAGAAAGGGTCACACAGCTTATTCTTGTTGTTCCATCCAGTTGTCAGTGTACAAGCCACTATCTGCCAAAAAGGTGAGCATCCTTCCTCCAAAAATAATAATATGAATTTATGAATTTTAAAAACAACTACTACAACAAAACAAAAACCACAATACAAACAACAACAACAACAACAAAGATTCCTTTCTGAAAAGATCACCCATTGCTTTCTGTGGCTGCCAAGATCCATCTAATGGCAATGACTGACAACTGCCCAAGATACAGATATGAACCAGTTCTCCTTCATAACCTAGATTTTGACTCACTTTGCCTTGTTGGATTCGGCAGTCTGTTCTCTGCTCAAAGTGTGTCTGTGCCAGACTTGCACGTTTTCTCTTCTTCCCTTATTTTTTTCCTTGCAGCTCTAATCACAGCTGACCTCTTCTACAATGACTCTCTACAAAAGCACATGTATGTTATAATCATTTTAACCATTCTGAAAAGCTAGGATGTCCTGGTGCAATTACATCCGAAAGTAAAAATAGTAGGAAGAGCAATGGCTGAACTGATATAGCTTCCCTTAGAAACACATTTAGGAAAAATACACAGACTCCTAATCCATTAGATGTGCATATAAATGAGATAAACTAGAAACTAATAAGATTAGGCAATGAAATTTTCATAAGAATAGCGTATTCTATGGACACGAAATTTTCATAATATTAGCACGTTCCATGGACTGATTAAGGTTGCAACCTAAATTTATATATTATGTCAGGTTTTCAGTGCATTAATAGCCTGAACAATGGGAATATTTTCCATGTTTTCTGATAAGTTTCCAAAATGCAGACTTTAAAGGCAGAAGTTACTTTAGCTAACTGTAAGCTTAAGAGAACTGTCTCTGTCCTATCTCTATATTTCTCAGCCATCCCATTACCATTACCCTTCACAATACTGCTCATTTTTTAAATTCTTCATGTTCAAATTAAGGGAAACTATCCCATGAGTGAGACACAAGCACAGAATTGATAAACATCTAGTGTATTTGCGCAGTTGTAACAATTATCCAGATTGTTACAAATTGAGAAGCATTTGGAATCAAAATGGGTGAAAAAAGCAATTTTGGCACATAGCAAAGGACAAGCTTTTAATGTCTTTACTTGCATTTGACCGGACTATACATCACCTCTCTGCTTTTTTCTTTTCTACTGCTTGTGTGCAAGTTTTTGAATTCAGGCAACCTATGTGTTTGAAAAAAAAATAAATCTAAAGAACAAACTACTCAAAGCTGTGTTTCCATGGAGGAGGCAGTTTTAGGAGATTTATCAAAAGCCAGAAGAGTGCTTCAATGGACAATTTACTTCAAATAACTGCAACTAATACAGAATAAATGACCAGATCCAAGGATTAAAAATTCCTTTACTCAGGTAATTTAATTCTTAATGATTGATGAACAAAAATAACCTTTGCTACTTCCCCTTTTCATTCAAAAGCAATAAAAGCAATTAAAAATCCCCCTCTTTTATTTCTATGGTTTGCTACATCTGATGTTCAGCTGAGGTACAACTGCTTGGGGAAATTTCAAGATGTGTCATTGACAAAGTACACATACACATTAACAAGTTCTTGCATAAGTGTTAGAAGTAAACCCAGACATCACCTCGGTCAGCTCTAAAAACATCACTGAAAATTTATCTGAAATGACAATTAAAAATTAAAATAATAATAAAGACAACAAAATAATAATTTTAAAATAAAAACAAAAAACCCTCACACAACAAGAAAAAAAGCAACATACCAAGACCCTAATTTCATCCCAAGAGAGTTCTAAACACTGTCATGGTGAATAGACATGTGTAATATTGTTCAATACTTTAATGAAGTTGGAGCATGCAAAATACAGGTAAAATTAACAACATACTATGAATACACTATAAAGATATCTTGCATCATTAGTTTTGAAGACCTTTCTTTGCCTTCTTTTTTTTTTTTTATTCTTTTTAATGTTGAGAATGAAAAATGTCACCACTTAACAGCAAATGTAGACAAGTTAAAACTGGCACTTTCCATTATTCTATGGGGAGTATTTTAACTTTCAAGTTTGCAAAGGAAGCAAATATGGCTAAGCAACACAACTATTCCAAGAATGGGACTCTATTTTAAAATTATTCCCCCACAACCTGCCAAAACCACACAGCCCCACCCTTCAACTCTTGAATTGTAATCATCTCTTAGAATATATAGGCATATTCAATTACGAAGAGACAATTCACACTGCTTTGATATTCTCTTTAAAAGTCCCAAGGATAGCTTTTGACTATTTCTACTTACTCTAAGTGCTTATCTACTTGAGCTCCCACATTGTGGATCTCTAGACTATTCTAGGACTGATAAGTCCTTGAGGTTAGCTATTCTATTAGTACTACTTGTTTCAAATCATTTTGTATCCTTGAATTTTGTCTTCACCTGAATCACCTTGCACTCATTCAATAGGAAGAATACATTCACAGAATAATTTATCATAGAATGATTAGGCAAATAGGCACATTAGCTGTAATCATAGAATGATCAGGCATGTAATTAACTCTCAGGCATGAAACTCTTTTATCCACAAATTTATTTCCAGATGTTTCCAATATTGCTTTGCAGCAAGTAGAACGCACATGGCAGTGTGCCTAGAAATACATAAGCTGCAAGCCTAGAATGTAACTTTTGTTGACCAGTGTCACTTTTCAACCAAACTCAAGAACTTCAAGCGTGTGCTCATTATTTTAACTGAAGAAGGGCTTTTAAAAAAATTATTATTATGTTTATTGCTATTTTAAAATAGAACGCCCACTAGGAGATCTTAAAATTCCAAAAATGTACCTGATTGTGCTTGGAAGACATAACATCTTTCAAATGTATTAAGTAGAGCAAAATTATGTTCAATCAGATTTCATAAATCCACAGACAAAGTAAATCATCTCGCCCCAGGCATACAGGAAATCATTGCACAACTTCGTACAACCTGAAGCTCAGTGCTCTGACCATCTGTTCAAAGCACTGGATTAAATTCATAAAATTGGTGATGACCATGTAGTTAAAAGGCAAATTAACATTGTTGTCTTTAGTGAAAAGTGACCTTCAATGTGTAATTAAATGCTAAAAACAAACAAATAAAAGCAATAATAACTACAACCTGTCCTGTCTGAAGGACCTTGAATAAAATTACCAAACAGAATCCTACATGCATCTGTGGAAGTAACTTGTCTAGTATTACATCTGGTAACGTAACTAGTCATTACTAGCATCCAGTAATCTGATGTGCATCTAGTCGTGTAACTGAATAACAGCCACTAACAACACTAAAAGATTAAATTTATACTGGATTAAGACTTTTATTATTTGGGGTGGTATTTTTTTGATAAAATCAAACTTTGTTGGTCTGAAGGCATCTCTATACACATTTACAAATAAATTATCCTAAATGCAAGATACCTAAGCAACATAATGCATCATGTAATATAAGCACTCCAGAAAGCCAGTTGCAGTTATAGAAAGATATATTTGCACGAATATTTCACAACCTAGTTTTCAGAGCATTAAACTTTTTGTTACGGTCTAGTGTCAGGGCACTCCTTAGACCTATAAGAGATACTCTGTTAACCTCCCCCCCTTCCTCAAAGCGGAAGAGAAAAGGAATGAGGAGACTCAGCAATTGGAAAAGGAAACTAGAACAGCTTTAATGAAAAATTTAAAAATGGAACACATAAAAATATATACAAAACCAGTATTTAACCCAACCCCTCCCAATGGTAAACTAATTCTACAATATCATAGGCTTATTTTTGAAACTTACAAAAAAAGTATTAACATATCACAGAATCACAGAATGTTAGGGATTGGAAGGGACCTAGAAGATCATCTAGTCCAACCCCTCTGCCAAAGCAGGATTACCTAGACTAAGTCACCCAGGAATGCATCCAGGCAGCTCTTGAATGTCTCCAGAGAAGGACACTCCACAACCTCCCTGGGCAGTCCATTCCAGAGCTCCATCACTGTGAAAAAGTTTTTCCTTGTGTTTACCCTAAACTTCTTCTGCTCCAACTTACTCCCATTGCCTCTTGTCCTGCCATTGGATGACACTGAGAAGAGTCTGGCTCCATCCTCCCTATACTCACCTTGACATATTTATAGACATTGATGAGGTCCCCCCTCAGTCTCCTCTTCTCCAGGCTAAAGAGCCCCAGCTCTCTTAGCTTCTCCTCATAAGGGAGATGCTCCA
>JANHGL010011408.1:0-54765 GCA_024611195.1 Ceyx melanurus | reverse complement strand
GGCGTTCTGACTCACGGGGGGGGCGAAGGGACAGATGGAGAGCGGTGCCTCGGGCCGGCCCGGCGGCTACCGCCGGCAAGGGCTGCGGTGGCCCCGGCGGGGGCACGTCAACCCCCCGGGATCGTGGCGTGCTCTGGCCGACACCGCCGGAGCTGCCCGCGGCTGGCTCCGCAAGGCAGAGCCAGGACCCGGACGCCGCTGTCGGGCAGCGGCAACAGCGGCGAGGCACTTCCTAACGCAGCTAAACTTTGCTGGACGCTCCTGGCCCGGGCGCCGCCGCCGGGCACAGCCCCCTCCCCGCTAGCGACAGCCGCACGTCCCCAGTGGGTAGTGCAGGGCGAGTGGGTACCTCAATGTCCACCGGGTCCCGGCTCAGCACACGAGCCATGGTGTCCGCACTGCCACCGCCTTCCCCCGGCTCCCCGCAGTCCCAGTGTGGAGCGGAGCGCGGGAGGAGGCGGAGCCGCCAGCCCGGACAGCAACGCCCAAGTGGGCGGGCGTCCCCCGCGCCGGGCCGGAGCCGCCCCAGCGGGCAGAGTCGCGCTGGGTCGTGTACGGCCCGCGGCGTGAGGGAAGGACGGTGATCCCGGCCCGGCTTTACCGCAGGCCCGCGGCGCTGTCAGCGGTCACCGAGGAGAGAAAACGGGCCCCCATGGGGTTTCCCTCGGCCGCAAGGCGCGGCACCGCCGCTGCCCAAAGGGCAGGTGCCCTCTGTGGACGAGATTCGCACCGTGGGTTACCACAGCATCCCTCACCAGAACCCGCCAGTGGTGCGCTTGTACGCCAAAGCTTCCTCGCCGTCCACTGCTCGTGGAAATGAGGTTGGGGACATGGCCAAACCTCACCCTGGTCGTTTTTCTGCATCACGAAAAACAAGAGAAGCCTGCACGCCAGTGCCTCAGCCAAGACCTCCGTGCTCAGGGACACGGCTCTTCCTCAGCCCAGAGGCAAAGGAGGACCCTTCCCGGGACCATACATACACCTCGGCACTGTTGGCCCGGGCTGTCCCTGAACGCTCACCCTGCTGCCCCCAGGGACAGCGAGTCTTCCTTCTTCCTCGCAGGAGAATCGTCCCAGGCAGGAGCATCCCTGCCGCAGGGAGTGCCACAGAAGCAGGCAGGCAGGCCAGGACACAGCCGCTGCACTCTCAGATTTCTCTCCTCCCAAACACCGCAATTGTTTAACTACCATAAGCAATATTTATGGCTGAAGTAAACAGTCCCACTGCAACATGCCTACGAAGAAGTTCCGACTTCCCTGCTACCTTTAAAAACAGCAAAACCAAGGATTGTTTAAAAAACCCAAACAAAAAAACCCCACCCAAACAAACACTCACACACCACCAAAACAGTCACTGAAGTAAACAGTCCCACTGCAACATGCCTACGAAGAAGTTCCGACTTCCCTGCTAACTTTAAAAACAGCAAAACCAAGGATTGTTTAAAAAAAACCAAAACAAACAAACAAAAACCCAAAGACCTACACACCACCTAAACAACTAAACCACCATAACATCAGTTTCTAGGCAGCTCTTTCAAGTAGCCACACCTATGATCACCAAAATATGAGTGGTTTTCTCACCACTTCACAAGAATAGAGGAGGTTCAATTATGACCAATCATTGATTTTTCTATTTACATGCCTGGCAACTCTTTGCTTGATTTCTCCCTCTCCCAAAAAAACAAATCGCAGCTGTGGTCTTCAGCATGGTCTTTACAGCACTTATTTTATCCAGTTAGCTTTCATTCCCCTACTTTATTACAGAATTACAAAGGATTCAAACATAGGCTTCCCAGTCTTACTTGCTTTATAAAAAGCCTGGAAAAGTCTAAGTAGCTTCTGGACACTGATGACCCTTTGGGTGCAGCAGTAGAGAATGTTTGCCTTTTCTCTTCATTTCATGTCTCCAGAGACAACGCCTCTCACATAATAGCATGAAAATTTTTCTTTGCCTTGTAATTATTTTATTTCTTTCCATCTCTGTAAATGAGCACTTTTGAGATGCCCAGTGGAGATTTTGTTTCCCTTGTAAAATGTGGAGAAATAAGGTTGTGGTCTTTTTGTGTCTCAAGTGAGAGCTGTGTTTTCTCAAGTCTCTGCTTCACCACTACCATATAACAATTCTTGCTGATTACAATCACCCATGCAAAGCAGTTTAAGTGTTGGCAAGAAAATCAGAATCAGGATCCCCTGCACTGCTAGTACTTATGACTAACGAATCAAATCTGGTTCATTTCATTAGTATTATTAACATTGCTGATCAGCTCAGTGGTCTCTGGTGCTAGCTGTGGAATTTTGTAGTTGTGTTTGCTCCTGACCTACAGCAGTATATTAACTAACTATACAAGTGCAAGAGTCCCATATGTTATTTTCACAAGGAATATTTCCATGTATATGAAATAATAAACTGTTTTGTGTCCAACCATCTCCATCTTGCATCCTTTTGTTCTAAAGAAGCTGTTATATTAGAAAAGACTAGCAGCAGCCACTGGAGTCTTCAGTTTCATTCTGTCCTCACAGATTTTCAGCTGTTAGAGGTAGCATTCTTTTGAGGAGCCTTCATTTGTTTTTTTGGAAAGCATCATCACACTTCTAAACTGCAACTTATAAATCCTTGCTTACCCTCATGTTACCTACCAAGCCAAATAAACCTGACACCTGTACACCTTGTGGAACCAGTAAATAGCAACACCATTTACGTTTCACAGAAGTAGGGTTTTCCCCTCCAAATGAAGCAGGACTTATTCTGCCAATAAGTACAGGTCAGAGAAAATATTTCAGACACCTGGCCATACCCTGCTTACCTCAAAATTTGTATTTCTTGGTAGAAGGAGGGCCTATTTCCCCTGCCATACATTTCTCCAAGGGATCTACTTACTGTCTATAACCCATGGCAGTCAGCCAGTCTGTGTCAGCCTGCAGCAGTTGTCAGCTTCCCCCATCAGTTTGGGAGGGTGGGCCTTCCATGGATCACACTTCTGATCTCTGGATTCTCAGCTGTTGCAAATAGTGCTCTTATCAGCACTGAGCATGTGTACAGCTGAACTTTGTTTCAGGAAATAAATGAGCAGAAACAGAGAGGCATGTATAACATTCATCAAAAGACTAGTGTCCCCACTTTTCTAAAGCAGAAGTTATAAGACATTTTAAGAAGTGTTGCAAAGCCTAAATATAGTTTGAGCTTTTTTCCCAAAAGTACTAAACCTCCAATCCTTATTTTACCTTCTTTTTTTTCCCCCCTCTTCCCCTAGCAGGATTTTGAAAGCACCAGAAAGAGCAGTGGTGCTAAAGACCTAACTTTCACTTCTGGGATGATAAGATGTTGAGGCTTGGCTGAGTTATAGGCTTCTGAAAGTTCCCATTAACCTTTTGTTTCTTTTGCTCTTCAGGTGAAATTTGCTCACATGCCAAAGAAATAATTGCACATGAACTTTCTCTAAAAACCTCCAGGCACTGCCACCACAGCAACAACAGCATTTTGCTAGAAATGGCTGCATCACTGGGAGAGCAGAGCAGCAGACAGCAAGCAAGGCCATGTCCTTCAAATTCAAATCGTTCCAGGAACACAACGTGAAATCTAAAACAAAAAGATTCCTCCTCCAGCCATCAAACTTGTAGATTAACAACTGCAAAGGGTAAACTGTAAATGCTGAAAGTTCAGCTTTCAAATTCTGGCAGTGATGTATTAGGGAGCCTAGAGGTCTCAATGTACTGACATATACAAGCAGCTCCACACTTTTTTTCTCAAAATTGCCCCTGATTCAGACCTGTTCAAGTATTGAAAAGACAGGATATCCCAGACTTTAATTTGCTGTGCAGTTGGAACTTGGACCTGTTGGGCAGTCTTTAATCATAGACCATTTTTATTCCTGGACCAATTTCCTCACTCATTGCATATGATGAAGAGTGATAGTTACAGTCTCACAGCTAGAATCTCCCAGGATCTAAATGCCTGGTTTAACAATTCAGATTACTCAATATACTTAAGCAAGGTCGTCTGTCAAATGCATGGGATTCAGAAGAGCCCAAACTGAACCCAGTTGATCTTTAACCTTCTTTGAGCACCTCACTATAACAACACGTAGATTTACATTTCAGTTATTTGATGCTTCTCTCCTCCTAGTTTGGCTTGTCAACTCTCAAGTGCAACTGATTAAAGGTGGTATATCCAGTATGCAAAAAGTTAGAGATGGGATTAGCAATAAAATTTCATGAAGATGAGAAGCTACTTCTGAAAGCTTCCAACAGCTTCTCAGTTAGTTTGATTTTTCCCCTTATGAGTATGTCATAGTAGTAGTGCTGTTAACTTTCCCAGGACAAGGCAAATCACTATTAGTACGAAGTTGTAAGAAGTAGACCCACTGATTTCTTAATTTAGGGAAAATGCACAATTTAAAACATTAGTGAAGAAGTTTACCTTTCTAATCTGCATGTTTTACAACTGGATTTGCAGTGCTCTTCAGAAAGAGTAGCTACACGGGATAACCCAGGGTATGCAGCAGTACAGGACTACAGATGCACTTTAAGTGTGAGATACATAAGAAATTCTGTTACAAGAAAACTCTGACCATTAGTCAGACATAGCCTTTGGGCATGGAATTGTAAAGTGCAAATAGATTAATAAATAACATAAAATGGCCACCATGTGAGCTTTGATAAGTGTCCAAATGCATTTTAAACTAAAATGAACTGTTCTTTAGTGAGTCCACTAATTTATTCCAGCCATCTGTGTCAGTGTAAACAAAAGCTTGTCTCCAAAACTGCTTTATAATTTTTTAGATGTAGCAAGGACCACAAGTTTCAACATTATCATCTTGAGGGAAAAAATTAAGCAAAAAACCCACATATTTTCACACCACAAACATCTTTTGATAACCACTATCATGCAATTCAAAGAAATATTAAAAAGTAAGACTTGTTTCTGGCATAGCATAGTGTTTTCCTATTTAAATGCCACCAAATGTTTCTTCAGGATATTTTAGGGATGGAAAAATCTGGCTATTTTTTTCTCTCCTTACAGTCTCCAGTGATGACATCTGTAGAAAAATCCTATATTTATTACTAAGCTTGAGAACTGTTAAATTGATGTCCTGGGTTTGCACTGGTCTGAGGGTCTTTTCTCTGTACCTCAAATTATTTTCAGTCTCTTAATGTGCTTCTCATGTTATTGGACCTTAGCTGAATAGAATAGCAAGGAAATCCAAGTGTGTATAAGCAGAAGTATGCACATTTAGCATGAATCTTCTTTGGATAAAAGCAATTATAGATGTCAGGTTAAGATGGGATTTTGGAGCATTGAACTTGGGGAAGAAAAAGCTGAAAACACTCTACAGAAGGAGTTTGTTGTACTGAATTATAGAGCTAGTGAGCAGCCACTCAGTTACATCAGACCAAATTATCCTTCCTGGACACAAAAAGGGAAATCCACTATAAGGTTTGACAATTTTAAATCCCTTGGTTGCCTCTGAGACATCAAATGTTTGAAGTAGTGGAAGGGGTTTCAGATTTATCTTTCAGCCTTGGGTGTTTAGAAGTAAAGGGTGCTCCTTTTCAGACATACAGGTCTGAGATGAGTGAAAAGTTTTGTTTTGAAGGATTTGTTCTGAGACTCAGTCATTATTCATTTTCTACATTCCCCGGGGCAGCAGCTTTCTGGCAATGAGGTTTGCCTTTTGAATGAGACCTGGTTTGGAGCTGTTTCATTGTGCAGCAGTGAAGCAGGACAAAATGATGCAGAGCTCACCCAAGATTCCTGTAGATGGCAACTGACTGGTGTCTGTGCAAACTGACCTTACAGCCCTGCCTCCCCTGCAGAAGCCCATGCTATTACAGGTTTACTACCTACTTAAGTATTCAGGCAAATATTAGAGATGGCAGCTTCTTGTCTAGCTTATAACCATGCAACATTAGCTACTTCTGTGCTTGCAGTTGCAAAGGGAAGGATGCAGTGAGATTAGAGTAAGATTTGCCTCTAAAATAGACACCACAAATAAATTCACTGAGCTATTAGTATTAATTCACCCTTTCCAACAACAGCAGCAGATTTTTTTTTTATTTTTTTTTTTAAGGGATTCTGTACTTGTGTTTCCAAAGATACTGGCAAGGTAAAAAGTGGCCTCTTGAATTATTTACAAAATACTACTAGTATTTACTAATGGTCTCTATAGTGGCAGCATAACTGGTTTCAACTTTGATAGCTTTTCAAATGCCTTACAAAAACATACTACAAAAAAAAAAAAAAAGGCTGCTGTTTGTCCTCTTAAATTACTATATTTTAAAGAAAAAATATCACCATATTAACATCCTTGAAACAAAAACTGTTGGTATGTTTGGATTGTTCTTAGTAGTTCAAAAAGGAAGAAACAGGTTTGTGTTTTCCTAAAAGAAATACAATAACTGATGTTAACTTATTGTCCCTTTAAGTAATTGCAATTAGTCCTTAGTCTCTGCAATATAGACGTTCCTTTCATAGCTGAAATCCCAGCCATACTTGATAATACACAATGATCATCAACAGCAATGTTAGACTAGGTTAGTACCTTCTTAACACCTTCAGCTATGGCCTATGATGAAATAAAATAATAATCCAACAGTCATTGCAGAATCTGTTATTAAAGTACTAATGAGAACACTACAAAAGAGAAACCATAGCAACTGAGGAACTATATGCCAGCCTCATCATAAGGCAACTTAGTAAGCAGGTGTACCAGAGAAATCTTAGTTTTAAGAGTAAAAGGAAAACAAAAATAGTGACTTTGCCTGATTTTGTAATGTGAACACTTTTCTTCTTTCTAGCATACATATAATGCCTGACATTTCCAGATTTCTGTCTCACCTTGCTTAGAGGTGATAATTTACAAGTGACATTAGTTGTTTAACAGTCTAAGACTACATATTAGTTTTATGTTGACAGGCATCTTCATATTTGGTTATTACAATACACAAAGAAAAAAATGTGGTTTTTTGTTATTTAAATACATACTGGATTGCCATTAAAACAGTGAAGCTTTATCCATCCACTAGTGCTCTATATAGGACTAAATAGGACTCTGCACATTTTTAACTCAACCTTTCATATGCCTGCAAATTGATTCCTGCAGAGTTCCATTTACTTCCAAATGAACACTCATTTCCACTGTCCTGTTACTTCAGTAGTTGTCTCCATACATACAGTGTAATAAATATATATGCAAAAAGAAGAAAGTCTTAGTTAAGTTTTACATATGACAATTCAAGAAGATTTATCTTCCCTGCCTTTGCTATAGAGCTGACTTTTACCCAGGACACTTCATAGAAGAAATCTGATCTCCACTTACATGTCTGATGTAGCTGTAGTCCCAAACTATTGCTATAACATGATGGATAAAGATTATCCACACCTTCAGTTGTTGACTGGAGAACTGATGCTTAGATAATATAAACGACTTATGGTACATCCCTATGTCCTTGCTAAACTACCAGGCTGATGGCAAGATAGCCATTTGTCTTAGAATGTTTTGAGAAAATTCCTGAAGCCTGTTTCACCACTTCAGAAATCACTAACTTCACAATCAGCAACAGTTATTGCCTTCTTGGCAAGGTTGAAACGAATAGGAGAAATTAATTCCTACCCAAGGTCTCTGCAAAGTATGGGCGAATTCACTGCCACTCTAGCCTAAGATAGCAATCATCAATAGGACAAACATTCTGCATCATCATTTCCTCTCTAATATAATCAAGGTCATATTAGATCACTACATCAAATCAAGCAGAGTCAATTTCATTTAAAAAAATCTGAACTAAACCAGTTTCCTTCTGGAAATTAACCCTTTATCACAAACATCATCCATCAATGAAGACCATTTTATTCCCACTGATAATAACTACTGCTATAGAATACATACCAGATTTTTAAAAGTAAATCCTCTCTGTCACAATCTGATATCCTGAATATGATGCCAGTTAATGTCACAATTTGATATTCAGATATGTGGCACTTTTCTAATGATCCTGCCAGGACAAAACCAAAACTGCAGACTTTGCTGTCCGGCAGGACCTGAGAAAAACTTCAAAGGTAACCCCAAATGGTGAAATTAAGACACAAAGTCAGATGTCACAAGCACGACAAACTTTACTGAAGAAACACAGCAAAAGTCCCTAAAGATTAGATAGGGCAGAGAGGAAAAATAAAGACAGAAAAGAAAGCAGAAATACAAATGACAGAAAGTGAGAGAAAATAGTTACCATCCACTATCCAGCGTTGTCATCATTGGCCGGGGTGGGGGGAGTGATGTTTCTTGATGTTCTTTTACTTCCAACCACCCAAAAGTTCTCTAAAGTATCCCAGATTTTTATACAGTTCTTGCTCCCTGCACCCCCAGTTTTCTTTGTGAACAGGGGAGATAAATTCTTCTTCTTCTATCTTCTCGATAATCCTTCAAGATAAGAGGGGGGGGCCAGAGGCACCAGAGCAAACAGCCTTTAAAATAATTTAAGACAATTTATAGCACAAGGCAGAATTCTCAAGGCCTTGTTAATTACTGCTCCCAGCAAAAGCTGTTCTTAGCTCTGATTTCAGGACATCCCACCTAAACTTTTTGGTGAGACACCTTTATAGCCCATTGATAAATCCAGTTTAACACCTAGACCAACAACAGATGTCCTGAGTACCTAAACACACCAAGTAACTCATGCATAGTGAGACACAAATATTATATATACTGAATGTCACACTCACCCACCAATTCAAACAAAATTACATTGTCTAAGCTCATGTATAAATTTGTGAATTTTAACCAGATTCAAAATTCTGGTTTTATTTTTTCCTTCAAAACTATTTTTTTCTAACTTTCTCTTCTTTATCTCCCAATAGCCCCATAATACCACCACCTTATGACAGCTTTTCTATTAAAATATCTTGTTTTCACAACATCATCATTTCCAGGGTCATTTATTGCATTACATGTGTGGGATTTTCTTTTTTTCTCCATATATATTATATTTGTTCATACAGAAAAACAACTTTCATGGAAATCTGGAAGTATGCTTAACAAAAATGTATTGTATTATGCTCGGTGCTGTTTACCTCAAGCAAAATTAAATCTTAAAAAAAAATACCATGGTGTTTGTCAAACTGTCCAAGTTTACACAAAAGAAAGGCAAAGTAAAAAGGTTTTTTTGTTTATTGCTGGTTTTTATTGGTGGTGGTTGATTGTTTTGTTGCTGCTTATTTTTGATTGTTTCAGTTTTTGTTGAGGTTTTGTTGATTGTTTTTAACTTTGTTAAAAGTTGGGGTTTGTTTGATTTGTTTTTGATTTATGTCCAGTAGAGCTCATTCCCCAAATTTGTACCAATTATCACTTTTTTCATTGCAGCACCTACATATCCAAGATTTTACCAGCAAAATTTTCTATTGCTATGGCAACTTTTAGCTAAACAACTTCCAGAATAATGTCTGGAGTTAAGTGGACTACAATCACATCACCTGTCTGGGAAAGTGTGATCTCCACCTGGCTGACTGATGGAGGGAGAAAGGAACACAGATATAGTCTTTTTAGCCCACATAGCAAATTCCTGCTTCAGACATTCTGAAAACTTGAAGGAGCCCTCCCACATGCCTCATAACACCTACATCGATAGCTTCTATAGCCAAAACATTTCTTTTTTTTTTAAGCTTGTCAAATACTGACAATGAGATCATATATATATGCATACTTGTCATTTTCCACTTAATGCAGAAAGAACCTGCACTACTGTCACTGTATATATTTACAATAATCCTGAAATGAACAGAATATCACAGGGTTTAAAATAACTTATTTTTTATTCTTTTTATCAGGCACAGAAGATATTAATTATAATAATATAAATAAAGCTATTGTAAATACCAAAGTCAATAGAGTCCTGACAATTAAGATTGACTGAGGAGCTCACACAGACACAGACACACACACAGCCAGACCTGCAGTTGAACCACGTTATAACAGACTGGCTGGTCCATCTGTTTGTTACGCTTGTTTGTTATTCTCCCATCACATACTTAAACTGTCAGCTCAGGTTCTGGGTTATATGCTTTGCAAGTACATATCAGCCATTTAAAGATTATGAGCTCACCTACATTAAAGCCATGGCAACACTGTTTCCCCTGGATCTGATTTTGCACTGCGTGTGTAGTGCAACACTGAGCAAGTACCCACTATAGATACAGGTTTGTGATCTTGTGAGGGACAAGTCTTGGTATCAGCAGGATGAATTTGAAAGGATGCAGAGTGTGGCAGGGAGACAGAGCTGGCTTTGCTTCTTCCAGCACATTTTTGTGTGATTTTTTTTAATTTCAAAATCAGTTGTTATTTTTCGCCAGCTCCCCCAATGTTGTGTTTTACCACCAAGATATTGTAATAAACTAGTTCGAGACTTGAAAATTCTGTATTGCAATGAATTTGCAGCTCCCTTCTGTCCATGACTGAAGGGATTTTTTTTTTCCCCAAAGCATGTCTAATATTGCAGAAAGTCTGTCTAGGTGCTTGAAAATAATTAGCTAGAAAATTAGCCTGTTAGAAATGTTATTCATCAAAATACCATCGAGTCCTAGGAAGACTGGAAACCTTTGTTGGAAAGGTTCAGAAGCAGGCTACTTTATTATATCAGGTTTAAATTACATAAAGCATGGAATATATGCTCTCAATTAACTATTGCTAACTTAAAGGTAAACCAGACCATTCATGGGCCTGTTATTATTAGGGACCATTTAGGAGCAGATTCTCCAGTATGTTAGAGATGAGTTGCACTGCTCCACAACAGCCCAGAGAGGCTGTAAACTGAGGTTCTACCCTGACCCTCAAAATATGGGTGGGATTTCCCAGTGTCTGATTTTCTGCTGACACAGTGCCCATCAGCTGTGTCTTGTGATGAAGCAGTACATAGCACACAAGTTAAACTCTTATCACTTAGTCTCTCAAAAGAACTTTAAGCCTGCTGCAAAGTCATAAGCAGATGCTGGATAAATCCCTATTCCTGACGACTTCAAAAACAGAATCACATCAGCTTGTTTCATTGTGGGATTATATAGATTGTATTAATTATATAGAAGAGCACATGTAGTTTCATCCCAATGTTCATCATATCTAAGCTTTAAGGATTTGCTTTTCTTCCATAAAGGTGCTCAAAATATTGGTCTATTTGAGTCAAGTTTTAATACTGTATCACTGACTCCTACTTGAGTAATTGAGCAACTGAAGTTTCTACCATACAGATACCTCTTCTATTATGAATGTACACTCCACAGCAGGGTTTCTGGTTCACCCACACACACTCTTCTGTGGTTTTAGATGACTGTACCTCATGTACAGAGGTAGTGATATCCTAAATCAACCTACTGAGTCACAGGACACACCACCAACATAAAGCATTACATCTACTTAAATTCTTCTACCTCCATACTTAGGACATTTTGCAAAGAAGTGTAAGAGAATGAATAAATACCCAGAGCATACCTTATGTTTTTATTCTCATCTGTCTTCTAAGGCTAGAGGCCATCATGTCTCTCTTTATTCTTTTCATTCTGTTTTTACTGTCCCTGAACTTTAGTTAGACCTTTTTTGAAGTGCCACAAGCATATCCCTGCAACTACACATGCTTTGGTCTAAGTTTCTTCCTTTAGTACCTTTTTTGCCTTGCTGTGTTAACACGTTTGCTTGTCTCCATTTTATCACCTATTCTTCATCCTCTCTTCTTACTTGCTCTTTTTACCATGTGGAGCTTTTTGCTTTTAATTCTGTCAGTGTCAGGAGATTCTTCTTGTTTGTTGTGGTTTTGTTAGGTTTTTTTTGTTGGGTTTTTTTTTTTCCTTACTCCTCTGTGATGAAGAGTTTACATTTGAGTTTAAAATAAATCCAATTAATTTTCAAGCAAACTATGGCTGCTTCTGGATAATCTATTTTATTAATTAATGGGTTTGTAAGACACAAAACAGATTTTTAGACTCAGATAAATCTTAAGATGTTAAGAACAGTCACCTTCTGTATGAATGATCCTGAGTCTTAGGGGATAGTCTAAATCTGTTATAAATTGAAACTATCTTGCTTTGAGGAAAGCCAGAGCAGTGGGGAAAGGGAGGAAAAAACCCAAACCACCAACTTAAACCACTAACAGCCCATAACCAAACACCCCTCTGATAAAGATTATTTGAATGCTCTGAAATTAATCAAACAGCAATGTTGGATTAATAGAGGTCCTTTCCACCTGGATTGTTTTATGTGGTTTCACAGTTCACAGGCAAATATGGAAAAAAGGAAATACACTAGTAGGGAGAAATATTCTTTCTTCCCCCACATACGGGGGGGGGGGGGGAACACTAATGCACTAAGAAGTATTTCTTTCATATCATTATTCTAAATTGCATTTCACCTTATATTACCTTAAGTACTGCACCAGGGTGGGAAGTTAGCAGTGTAAAATATTATGAACTTTTCTCCATATGGTACTGCAACAATATAAGTTGGCTTTTAACTATGATTTTTAAAAAATAATATTTTTAACATCTAGAGGACTTTCATCCTTGTAATCAGAATGCCTTAGCATGTGTCTGTGCTTATCATTACATGTTCAGAAAGCATAAAATAGTTGTTTTGGAGTTTTTTTATGAAGAATAATGAACGGTGAAGTGATTAGGATGTAAAGTTAAGTGTCCAGCAGTTTGGCAATTGAAAGCCAGCCTGTCTCTGGCAAAATCAGTGCAAATCAATACCAGTTAAGATCTTGGCCCAATATTGCAGTCAGAACCATAAAATAAAACTAAAAAGCTGACTCATCAGAGGGGCTTTCAGATACCAATAACATATTTCTTAAGTTATAAAGGAGAATAATGGTAACAAGCATAGGCATACAAGGATACCGTTTGATACAAAGCAGTACAGGTGACTTCTTTTTAGCTCCACAAAAAACCCCAAACAAACAAAACAAAACCCCAACACAATGTAAACACTTGTGAAGTGAGAGGGAAAACATTTATTTTTCTATGACCCATACATGCACAATAGAAAAACCATTACTATACTGTAATCAAAGGTATCAGGAAAGTTGAAAATATGAGACCCCAAACTCTTTAAATCAGTTGCAACACTCACCTCTGTATTAGCTTCTCTAAAGTAGTAAGATTTCAGCAGAAACCAAAGAATCGATTAAGGAGATCCTAACATTGTAGCATACACCTATGATTCCTTCTAGCTACAAAAGCCTTTGATTCAGCAAGGATCTGTTCCTTCTCACCTTAAGCTTTATAAGCTTTTTGCTCGTGCTAAGCATTAATTGATTTCATTGAGAGCAGGTGATCTTAAGCAATTTTAGCTCCAATTCATGACCATATATGGAAATGCCTATCAGAAGCAGCACCTGTTTCAGAATGCAGATTTGTTCTAACCTCACCCTCTCCCAGGGTAGAGTAGATGATATGAGAGAAAAGGGAGCCTCATTATTCTTTTATTTATTTTTTTTTTTAATTTGAGATTTCTACAAGAGGATAAGATCCTCTGTGCTTTCTCTTTACAGTCTGCTTTTTGATCTAAGGAGCCTTGGTTCAGAGGTTTGCAGGCAATGAGTGTACAAATGCATCAGCTGCATATTTCTGACTCATCACTTTGAAATCAAGTGTAGCAGCACTAGGATAGATACAGGTGACTATCAGAGTTGCTACCACTGTGAGCCAGGTGAACACTCTACCTTATGTTGTCATTCCCAAACTCCACCCCCAGAAACCAGTGGAATAATGTGGATCGCAGTATCCCTCTATGGTTGTACAAAGAGGTAGTACCCATTGGCTCTTCCTGGGTCTTCTTATGATCTTCATACTTGTCAGTCATGGAATTAGATGACATGATGGGATCCTCTACAAACAAAATCTAAGAATTCCTGTTTGTCACTTTTGTAATAAGACTTAAATGTGAAACATTTTTACGAAAATCAGGAAGATTTTTTTTATTACATGCAAGATAGCATCAATCAGATAGCATCAAGTAGTTACTTCTTGTAATCTCACAATTTTGGCCATAGTTGCACTTGTAATAACCTGTACACCATAAAAGCAGTAATATCCATTTTTAAAATTTTTTAATGTTGCTGCTCTCATTATGTAATAAAAATATTATCACTCAAAAATCCATGTGTACACTGGGCAGACAGCCCTTTTAAATGTTATTCTTAGGTGGGATTTTAATTTTTAGATCATGCATAACATGGTGTTTCATATGCAATTGTCTTCAAGTCCATAGGATTTCAGAAACAATCTGCCTTGCCTTCCATCTGCCCGTCCTCCAAAGGATTGCCATGTGGCAGGCAATGGAGAAAGTCACAGTAAATAATTAGGAGTGGTCCCTTGTGCCAGCACTTTTCCTGTATTTTATTTTTTCATTTAAAGAATGTAACAGATACACTATCAAGGAATGACACTGTTCATCTGGTATCTTTGGCATAAAAAGAAAATGTGAATTAAGGTTTTCTAATAAATGATACAAAATGTATTTCTTAAGCAGAATAATGTGTTATCTATGGGTAATTTCCCATGAAAGTAGAGACTGTAATTCTGAGTAGACATGGATATTATCTTTTCCAGTATACTTCTGTCAATGCACTGATTCAGCAACCATTTAGACCCCAAGGTCAGGGCCGTTCATAAGTCCCATTGATTTCGAAGTTGAATGTCTGCCCAAAATTAAACACAAAGAAGAATGCTTAAATCAATTTATTTAAGTCTGTATTTAAGTGCTCTGTTGAATCAGGGCCTAAAGTCAGCAACAAATCAGGAAAGATAATGAGTTTGAGCCAAGTAAGTGTATTAGCCAAAATGCATATAATGAGACAAGAACATCACTGTTACTTGGATTTGAACAAAGATCTCCAAACTTATAAGCTAACCAGATCTTTAACTTTCATTTCTTTTGGAGCTCTTATCTTAAATCTAAATGGCTAGACAGGTTACATGTGCCTGTACACATTGGGGTGGCCCTTGGTTGTCTTCTGCACTGCATCTGCATCTACTTCTATCATTCTATGAATCAAAAAACTTGTAGATGTGACACTTTGGGATGTGGTTTAACAGTCATGATAAAGTTAGATTGATGGTTGGACTTGATGATCTTAGAGGTCTTTTCCAACCTTTATTATTCTATGATTCTGTTTCCCAGAGAAATCACAATATTAGCAGGAGGTAGAGTGCCTGCTGCCTATGTTGCTAGGATGATAAGGGAGATAATGCCTATACTCCAGAGCTGAGAAGGGTTCTGGACCCCACAAGCTCAGGTTTTAAATCTTTTGTTCTGTGCAGTGTCTTCAATCAGGAGTATGAGTTTCTGTGTAAATCAAGTAGAAAGTCATCTTAACAAACACAGGAGATTATGAATTTGACAAAGCACAATGTAGATCAAAATGGTTTTAATCATTCCCCCCGTTTTAATTACTACTTGACACATTATCTCTATTGTCCTTCTACAAGTCTTTCTTTTGAATTAAATATTAAAGGCAAGTCACAGCTAAATATATATGCAGTCTAGATAGAAAATGTCTTTGAACTATTTGAAATGATTTATTGTCCACATTTCTTTATGAATATTTATTTGCCATGGTGAAAGCAATTCAATAAAGAGAAAACATGAGGATCAGTTAACTGAACATTTGCATACTCTAATGGTTAAAAAAAAAAAAAAAAGAAAGAATATGGTGCATTAGAATGGTGTTAATGTTACTTCCTGTAGCTAACTCCAAATACTGCATGTGTGAGACCAAAAGGTAAGACCAATGCTCTTAGAAATTCAGATCCTGAAGAGGAGATATTTAAATAGGTGGCAAATAAGTTTCTCTAACTTTTATATATTCCCATTCAGAAGGAAATAAACATGTTTATAGAAGTATTTTTAAGGCCAGGTGGAGTCTGTCATTTGGTTCCATACTACTTCAGGTAGCTGGTTATGAAAGGTTCGTTTTTTTGCAACAAACATACATAATCTAAGTCCTCATCTTTTTAGGACCAGAGATCACTTGTTCTCTGACATTCCTCAAAGAAGCAGCAGATATACATGGCTATCAAAATGAGACATGAGCACACTGAATATTTTGCTGTGTAAAACCTTTTGTATTTAAGCCCAGCTACATGTACCAAAACCAAGACCACACGCAGAGCAGAGATGCTGCTTTCCTTTACTTCTCAGAAGAGGAACAGAGCTTTTCATTATATGTGCCCTCATTTCACCCTGCTTGAATTAATTTCATCAACCAAAAAGCACTATGCGCTAGACCTGGAATTAACTTTTTTTCCTCAGAGCTTCTAGCAATATTCTGATACCCAGTCACAGATGGGGCCTTGACAGATTTTGTACTGATTTTCATGATTCCTTTTTAATTTGTATTTTTTAAAGCAGGCTTGTTGCTGCTTGAGAATTCTAATGCAAGTGGAGATGTTCACAGGCACTGTTTCATAAGGAAACTCAGCTGGTTGGTTTTTAGAGATCATAAACAGAATAGTTTATCACATGCAGTATTTGGAAAACGATAAATGATATATAATAGTTCTAGAGAAAGATGGTTTTACTACAAAGCACAGATTTCGGTCAAATACATGAATTCTGGGGCAAAAATTATAATATTATTTCTAGTAATAGTTATCATTATTATCTACCTGAAAGCTAGCTGTGAGGTTAATTCATTAATATTTTTAAATTATTTCATGATCCTCAAGTAGAATTTGCCTTGAAAGTACTAAATATCGTAATTTGCTCTGTATGCCTATTTCAATTTGCTCTGGAGAAAAACACTTACTGTGCTGCTTTCTACATTTGTCTACATACCACATTTTAAAATTCCAGCTGTTGAGTTTTTCTAGAAGTTAATAACAGATACGTTTAAAATTATGGTATTTTTTGCTTATTTGTCCCTCTTTTGTCATGGTATTTTACCCACACCTAGATAACATTATACTTGATATGGGGCTATGTTATCATTCATACAATATGTGATTTGAGACCTACACTTGCTCTTTATATCCTTTCCTGAATTTGGAGTTGACAATACATTTGCTTGCTGAGGTCAGAGGTCTCCTGACATACAGTTTTAAGGGTATTGTGGGTAATTGGGAGTTTATTTAAGCAACATATAGTTAGATGCTACCACATATTACATGCCCAATTATATTTGTAGGTATCTCAAAAGGTTTTATCTTCTGGCAGTTTACCAGGTCCCATATTTATTGGTGAAAGTGCACCAGTTATTCACAATTGAAGATACCCAGATCCATTTCCTCTGGTTGTTATCTGCTGGATAGCTAGACTCTAATGGCTAAAATCTACATCTACCAACATAAAAGCCACAGGATATGACACTGGTATCTTGTGTTTCCAATCAGCCTCCTGGTATTATAGCAGTACTTCTTTTTATTTAACTGTATTTCTACTGAGCTCAGCCTGCTTGAGTCACACAAACTGTTTTACATAGCATCTGCATTGTATATTGTGATAATTGAAAACACAGCCCAGAGGCACCAGCACAACAGGATGGGAGTGGGCTGGGACATAATTCAGAAGAATAAGACAGGCAGGCAGCAACAGGCAGGGTGAAGCTGGCCCCAGCAGCATCTCTGCCAGCAGTCGAGCTGGGTCAGGTGTCTGGCAGCTGGGTGTTCTGTGGTGCATGGGCAGCTCCAGGAGCAGCAAACACCCAGTGCAGTGGCTGGGGGAAGTGGGACTCCGGCTGTCACTCCATCTACCATTGCAGGGTCAACATCTGGGAGCAGAGTCTGTAGGCAGCATCCAAGGGTCACCTAGAAAATCACATGGACACGTCAAAACCAAACTTGCAGCCATGCACATCACTGGCAGCTCCTGTCCTGTGCACATGCCCAGCACTTAGTAAGGTGGTCCCTGATCTTAAAAAGTAATGTAAACAAACATAGCAGAGAATGGGCCAGGTAATTTTTCCTAGTGTTTCAGAAGTATAACATATATCAATAAATGTCACTTGCTATTTGAATATTCATAATAAAAATTATAATTCATTACTTAAATTACTAGAGGAAGGCACAGTATTTCTTCCCATTAGCTTTATAGAAAGAAAAAACTCCTGGTGTATAAAAAGAAGACAAGAAGAAATAATTAGGAGATAAGTTGTGTCATGAACAAGAGAAATATTTCTTTCCCGTGCTCTTGGCTCTATCTATGAAGATTTTATCCACAACCTCAGGCAAAGCTAGTTAGCAGGTGATTTGTGTCTGTCTTGTGGAAGGTCCAGTTGTGTCCAGGGGTGAGGGAGGGTGGGGCTGTTGCCTTGCAGGGCTTTCCAAGAGTCAGACAAGGAAAGTCTCTGCGGTGGGAGTTAAAATAATTTCCTTTGAGCAGCACACCTGAGCTGAATGGATGGTTTGAAGGAGTTAAACATGGCCCTACCTTGTAGCAGCTCCCCCTGAAGCTGCTAATGTTAGATTGTCCCAGCAGACTGCAGATCTACAGCTTTCCATAGGTCATTTGGCATGGCGAAGGAAGACAGGCTAGTCCAGGAGACCTAGGCTGTAAGGCTGTAATATTGAGATGGGTTGAAACACTTCACCAGTTAAGTCTCTTCCTTAAAGGTATGTTTTTATCAACATATCTAAATGCACTCAAGGGAGCAGGTCAGATCAGTTCCTCCGCTCCCCATAGCTTTGGTCTTTGCTTGGTTTTGCTCTCCACCCTCTGCCCCCCTGGCACCCCGCCCTTAGCCAGGGCAAAGCCACCACTGAGACCTCATGAGAGAGCCTTCATCATATCACAGGGCTTTGTCCTGCCCTGGGCTGTCTCCCCACCACAGCAGAGCCATGTCCCACCCCTAATCCTCAAGGTCAGTTCCATAAAATGTGAATGTCTCCAAGGCCTTTTTAAGGAAAAATTTTGCACTGGTATTATGTGTAGCAGTGGAAATCTGGGCTTTTGTACCTGTTTTTATTTCCTAACTTTCTCCTAGGAAGTACACCCTTTTAGAGCTCTGTTTAACTGTCTGTATCTTGGGTGTGATAATGTATTACTTACATGTAATGTATTGCATTAGTTAATGTATTACACTGCTTGTGGTATAGCATTAATTATTTGTAAAGTTCCTTTATGTTCTCAGACAATGGGATCTATTACTTTCCCCTTACTCTTCTCTTACCTTTTTCTTCTGTTTAGCAGGAGAGTCATCAGCAGTGAACTGATTATAGGAAACTAATTTACATCATCAGTTCAGTAGTAGGACACACTTCTTAAATCATCTGAGATAAATACTTTTAATTAAGCAAATGTCCTACCCAGTTCACTGTAGACAATCCCATCGTAATGTCTGTTACTTCTGCATGCTAAATCTTAATCTTCACTAGCACTGAATGCAGGACACAAAACCATTATTTAAAAATAAGACAATGCAATATTGCCATTTTAAGGCTGCCAGCTTTTATATTCATTAATATGATGACAATAGACATCTGGTTAACAGATTTTGCTACAAATCAGAATTTTTAACATAAATGTATATAAGATGAAATGCATGGTAGCATATTATTTGCAGTTTTTATTAAAAAGTTAAATTGGAAATATTATAAAGTCCCCTGAAGATTGCTTAATAAAATAAATACAATAAAACTAAAATAAAAATCTAATGAGTTTTCCTGGAAGCATTTTAAAAGGTTGCAAGAGCAGTACAGTCAGCAGGCACCACAGAGCAAAAGGAAATATTTACTCATCAGAAGACGAGTGTTTCCTCCTCCAGAGTTTAATGGTTTACATTCTAAGTATTTTTAAGAAAGAGAGAGGAAAGGGGAGAAAGGAATAAAAATTCCAAGCCAATGCCTTCATCTAAGACATCATATTTGTTCCTGATCAAAGCCTTCAAATTCTTACACAAACTGACTTTTTTTTCTCTTGTGACCAAAATCTTGTCTCTTCCCCCAACCTCCATCTGACCAGGCTTTGATTTGGAAGTCCCCACTGCAGAGGAAGAAAGCCTGATCCCTATTGCCTCAGTTGTGGTGTTGAAACCATTAATATTCCTCTGGCAGGTACCTTGACCTTGGTGCCCTTGAACATGCTCGAAAACATAGGGTATTCCTGAGCCTTTGTCCCTGGGAGGATTAACAGGGTTGCCCTGGAGCCAGCCTGAAGGTGTTTTAATAGGTAATACGGGTGGGCTGCACAGCTGTCTCCAAGCTTTGCCTCAGGCTGCCCCTGCTCAGCAACACAGATGCAGCCATTGAAATTAGGGAGTAAAGCATGACTCCACGTACAAGTTAGGAGTCTGAAAACTCAGAATGTTGGGGAGGATATCTCCAAATGTCTCCTTGCCCAGCAGGGCAGGAGTCCAGATGGAGGGAACCAGGACTGGAGACCTGCTCTGATTCTGCCACTGACTTCTCTGACCTTCAGTCAAAAGCTGTCCCTCTGTTTTTCTTTCCTCTCTGGTCTTTCTTATGTTTCTTAAGTTTATAAATTGCCTGAAAAGACTGTCTCTCTGTGTGATTTTGCTGTGCTTAGCAGTCTCACCTAGGTCCTGTGGCTATATCACAGTAAAAATAACTAAATAGATAGTTACTTAAAAGTAATTACTAGTTAAAAGTAGCTAGTAGTAAAAATGGTTGAGTTTTTTTAATATATATATATATGAACAATAGAATCCTAATGGAGTAGAAGCCTCTCTTCTGAGGTGTTTTTTTATGTGCAAGTGAAGGTCTCTCTTTCCTTGCTCAGCTGGAGAAGATACTGCCTTTGTAAATCAGACAAAAACTTATCATGTAAAATGGAACACATCTTTGATTATCCTGAATACTATCCTGTCTGTAATTTACCCTTCCTGCTGCAAAGGACGCAACATGATTAAGCTAAGAAATAATAGATCAAGCATTATGTGTCAGGATGGAAAAAAATATATTTCATATCTAAATAGGAAACAATAATTAAAAAATATTGAAAAATACACAAGAAAATGTTTCAACATGCAATAAACAAGCTACCCTGCTGTTGCCTTATATTGTGTTGTTGCTCTCCTTGTTCAGAGTGATGCAGATACTTCTCCTGTAGCCTACAATATTCTTTATTTTTTAAAAAAAGGAAAACAAACAACAACAAAAAAACTCCAAACCCCATAAACTACAAACTGTCATGAATTTTTAACAATATATCATTCTTCCATAAGTGCATATATCTGTTGCCTGCTCCCTCTGCCAGCTCTTCTGTATTTCCCTGGGTGAGTCCAGATTCTCCCTGTGACATTTCTTAAATTGCAGACCTGTGCAGTTTGTTTTCCTGAAGCCATTAAAAACATTGCTACGTTACTCAATAACAATGTTTAGCAGTACAAGCTACCACTTGTTATTGGGTTTACACCAGGTGCTCTGCACAGGAGGAGAGGGGTCATTATCCCCATTTTACAGACCAGAAAACCAAGGCAGTGGATTTGGCAGTGATTTCCCCAACAGGTGCTGCAGAACGTGCAAACAGAAGACCAACATCCCTTCAGCTCACATTCTTTAGCATTTGTAACTGGTTTGTTTAGGTTTTTTTTTTTCCTTTCTTTGATATTACCACCTGCACCACTGTGGCCTCCCAACAGCATTACAGAGAATGATCACAGCAGAGCCAAGTGCTTTTGCAATAACAAATTCAGATACTGCAGCAAACAATGCAAGTAATTTTCCTGATTTTGGAGTGTGATTTTGCCATGTATGATGTTTAGTAACTTCTATCATCTTTCTGATGATTTCTGGGTCTCATAACAATAACATGACACGTTCTTACACAAATTAGCATATGATGACATTTTGTACCCATTTTTCAGATTATAAGGTCAGTTTTCTGTTTCCATATAGATGGGTCTTTGACAAGAAGAGCAATTCTATAATAAGCCCTGGGTGAAAAGCCCATCAGTTGAATTGGTACCATATTACCATGGCAACAATATAATGCTAATGAAATTGTGACTGTTGAACCTTGTTTATGGAACTCTACAAAATGAGCTTCATAAAAGGAGAAATCTTGTCAATTAGTAATTGTTTCAAAGCCTGATAAAAAACCTTATAACCACATGTGTTCTGACTTATTAACCATGTTATAATCCTCATTAAATACATCGCTGTTTGAAGAGAAATAGCACTCTCAAACAAATAAAACATAGCAAAATCTGTGCTTCTCCAGGTTTCAGTATGCACCAGAAAAATGCTTGCTCACCTCTACACCCCAATTCACCAATTCAGTTGGTATAAGTGCATATCTATTCATGCAGTTGTTACTGCTTCTTTAATGTCTCTCAGAAACCATAAAATATACTGCTACTGTAGCTGCAGTAAACACCTTTTCTGCAAGACAAATGTGGCTTAGTTTATATCAAAATATGCTACAATAACATATTCTTTTAGATTAAATCCTACACAGCAATAGCATGGCAGCAGGAATGTGCTCTTGGCTTCCTTCCTCCTTTCTTCTTCTGCCTTTGGGAGTTTACTGCCACCTAGGCTTGCTGTACAGAGGCAGGGAGTTATTCTCCCAGAGGGATGCCTCTTGTTCCTCAGCACAGAGGTCTTTGCTGAAGGCAAGGTTTAATATTATGTCCTGCTTTTCAATGAAAAAAATGCTGAACATTCAGATTTCCAGTCCAGTCTTGGCTCTGGACAGCCAACAGGCTTCCAGGGAGTTCCCTCACTAACAAGCATTTGGAGCTCTAACATCAAGTTTTGTACAGCAGGATCTCATTTTTAGCTAATAGAGAATTTTCCTCATTGTTTTCACCTTGAAAAAAAAAAAAAGCCAATAAAAATGTTGTTCACTCTGTCAAGTCCATCTCCTAATTTGCAAAGTAAATCGAATAAGAAGAGAGGAACTGGTAATCAATGAGTTTAGTGAGGCAGGGGGCTGGGAATGTGTGCCTACAAGTTTTTTAATTTAGCAAGCTAAAAACACTGTAAAATATCCAACATAGAAGTATTATCTAGATATTTAGCACAAACAATAGGAGAGAACATTGTTTGTTTTAGTGAAGTCCTGATCTACATGGCACTGAAGTCAGCATGAATCTTCAATATATTAGATTTAATGGGATTTAAATCAGAGCTTTAAAGGGCTGTTTTTGAAAGCTCCACGTTTCATCCTATTTGGAAAAGGAAGCACTGTGTAACATTTCATTATGCCCATGGTTTGTGGGAAAGCAATGCACTGAATTTCTGAGTTGATAGAAATATAATGTAATGTAATTTTACTTAATATATATTTTGCATTGGCTGACAGTTTTATTAAGCAGAACCAATAATCATCATTATTCAGTGTAATAACCATCTCATTAGAAATGGTCTAATTTTCCCTGATTTTAATTTACCTCTTGGACTAAGCTGATCTAAAATTACTGAAGTGCCTACAGTTCAGTTTTGTAAGAATTAAAAGGAAACACGTGCCTTCAGAAAGCTACTAATGACTGATAGCCATTAAGAAAGTTACATTCCAGTGCTTTGTGAGAGAAGGAAGTACAGAAATTCAAGTTAGGAAATTACTACATCACTTATTTTTTTACTGTATTTGAAGTAACACTTTCTGCACCCATTTTACACAAACAAGGATAAATTGTACTGTTGCCTATGAGCCTTGCATTGTACTCCCCTTTAATAATGGACCTGGTTGAAGATCACGCCAAAGAGTGCTGGTAAGGAGGAGCTGACAAGCAGAAATATTTCTTAGAGACACAGAAAAAGAGATGAAGATACCAATCAAGTTTCATTATCCTCCAATGAAAATAGGATGTAAACTGTGACATTCGGGCAGATTACATATGTCAGGCAAGCAGATGTGAGCAGAAAAATGTAGATGCTAAATCTCATCTAATAGGCTTACTCTATGGATTATTCTCAATGACCAAGGCTGTGTTAACTGTAGCTAACATAAAGGATATAGGAATATGTATTCATAAGTAAATCTGGGAATATTCCCAGCTGTGCTGAAGTTAATGCTCTTTGATATACCTTGGAGCATCCTAAAAGCACTTTGGGTGTCAATACTTTTACAGGTATCATAAACAGCACTATGGTATATAGCTTTAGTTCCAAAATTTCAAAGGGTGCTCTGTTTTCTCTAAAAATGTGCTTGAAAAAAAAAATTATATTCGAAGAACACTTGTGCATGCAAACTGCTATAGTTGCTTAGATACTTGATTTTCTTGTGCCAGTTTTGAAAACACATGATCAAAAGAATATTGTTGCAATCACAGAGAGAAGTAACCTCATATGAACAAGGAAGCACTTTGCACATTATAAAAGAGACAGTTTGTTTAAAGGTTTTGTTTATCATAGAATGTTACTCGATATAGCTCCAAGTCATAAAAAAAAAAACAAACACTTTTTTTTTTTAAAAAAAAAGATTCTCCCCAAATAATACTGAAAAGCCAGTCTCTCCTGTGGAAGCACTCTGCTTATGAATTTTCTTCTCTTTGAAATTCTGAGCCTTTTCCAGCTGTAGCATTATTTGCTCGGCTATCAGAACACACAGTACAGCAGCGAAAAGCATTACACTATTATACCAAGATAATTTGATAGTCTGTAAATGTATTTTCCTGCCTGTGGTTCCAGGCATTATACTCTCAGCTGAAGTAATGATTTGCAGTTATCTTACACAATTCAAGTTAACCCATATTGGTTTCACTTTGAACATTTACCTGCACAGTACAAACATGGCTTATTTGTAGATTGTACAAGCTATACTAGATTGGTGATTTTTACAAGTCAGACTAGATCAGCAGTACAATGGGATGCCTGCTGTAGACAGCCAGCTTCTGGAGGAAGTGGTGCAGTGACTCACTGGTGGCTGTCTGCTGCCTGCGTCAATGTTATCACACCCATACATCATCAGGAGTCTGCTGGAAATGATGAATTTTGTCTGACATAAAACAACAGCTCTGATCCCATGTGGTCAGTAAAGACAGCACAGCACTTTCCAGAAACACATACCCTGCATGGAACATGAAAACTCACTTTAAATCCCTCTTGTATTTCTGGAGTTTACCGTAACATTCTGTCACGGTTTAGGGTCAGGGCAGCCCAGACCGATAACAGATGCTCTCTTTTAACCCCTCTCCCTCCCCAAAGGGGAGAGAAAAAGAATAAGGGAGAGAGACATAGTGATTAGGAAAGGAAACTAGAACAATTTAATGAGAATGAAAATAATAATGAAATATATCAAATATGTGCAAAACCAGTACCAAACCCAACCACCCTGATGGTAATTATATCACCATCACTGATGCTGTGCAAGAGGGAGACCCTCTGAATCCCTGAGCTTTTTATACTAGATATGACATATATGGGATGGAAAACCTCGTTGGTCAGTTTGGGGTCACCTGTCCTGTCCTCTCCTCCCCAAAGGTGCAGCCTTTCACTTTTTTTTTTTTTTTTCAGGAAAAAACTGAATGTCTAGGGAGTGATTAGCAAAAGTGAGCAGCCGTGGCAAGAGCTCCTACCTCTGCCTTGCCATTCCCTCTGTCCCCAGACAGAGCAGACCCTAGCATGTGGGCAAGAGGTCTGGAGATGCCCAAATGATGCAGATATGACAACTATAGTTCAAATAATGGGGAACAGTATAAAATAGTCAGGAATTACTGTTTTGACGGTTTCTTCTCCCTCATCTGTTCATGGTATCTTGAATTCTGCTGTAACACTTCAGCCAGTTACTTTAAAATTATTTTTAGAATAATTATGTAGATGTTTGAAAAATTACTTCAATTATGCTGAAAAACTTTAAAGTCTTTTAAAGAAAAATTAATTCTAAACCTTTCTTTCCAGGACACAGTGAAGAACAGCAGCACTTCAAACAAAACCCAAAAGGGCAAGAATCCTAGTCTACCATCCTGATGTCAGTTTATAATAACATTTGTAACATTAATATAATGGATTATGTCCTTTCTTGGCTTGTCTGACTGACAGTTGTTCATATATAATATGGTACTTATCACCTGGTCCTTCCATAGTAATAACCATTTCAATTTTCTGAGCCATGTCATCAAAACATACTCATAAGTGTTGATCTCATCTCTGGGAGAGTAGTACCAGGAGCTCCTCCTGAGTTTTATGTCATTTAGAGTGAAAATGAAGCCCAACTGCAGAAAAATACTCTGTGTCTAACTTTATTCCACAGGTTACATAATGGCAGTCCTTATGATTTTAAATGCTTTACTGAAGCCTGTAAAAATTATGTGCCTTTCTGTGTGGAAGCTATTGAAGTTCAGAGATGTCATTATTCTGTATAAGCCTGAGAGATGTCAAAGAAATACACAATAGCTGGTTTCTTACAATTACTTACCTTTGCTTTCCTATTTATTTTTTTTTCCTCTTTAATCTCAGGGTATACAGAAAAAAAAAAAGTTTTTGCTTCAGCATTTAAGGTAAAAATTTGTATTTGATGTCCTTGCGTCCATTTTCACTACATAAGGTGCTGAGATGCTCTTTTTAGATTAGCAGTTTCACGTGTATCATATTAAAAGACGAAAGAGAAAGGTGAAAATTCGGATTATTTCTAAAAATGGCCCATTTAGCAAGTACTAATGTTGTTTGGGTAGATAAGGGGACACTCAGAAGACCTAGATTACATTCTAATCTCTGTTACAATACTGCTTCACAACCATGTCTGCACTGCACCTCCCAGGCTGTTCATTGACCACGAAGATGTTCCCTACCATCATCTGAGCAAGCAAGCCAGGCTGAGGCCAGTGCTGTGACAGGCAAAAAACAATCTCACTGAAAGGTCAGGTCTTCTACAACCAGCTAGTGTGCACAGCAACTGTACAATTAGTCAACTTAATTCAAGTAAAGATGGGAAGTGCATGAAACAACTTGCACCAGCAAAGCAGGACCATCATCCCACACAGTTGCCTCTCCCTGAACACAGGAGGTCATGGCTACAGCCACAGCACCTGTGCAGCTACTTGCCAGTCTTTACACAGTACAAGGTTTCCTCAAGTATGCAAAGGAGAACCAGTTTGGCAACAGACACATTCTTCAGTTCATAAATATTAGAAAGAAACATTGTGTTTTCAAGCAAACTGAGCTATTCCATACGCCACACAGCAAGAGGACATCCCCAATCAAAATAGGGCTATACCCCCACAAACAGGCCTCTGTCTCCCTTAGAGTGATGATGCTTTCCAGCATTTGCTCTTTCCCTGGGGCTACACACCAGTGTCTTTCTGGTATGGACACCCCATCTACACAAATTTCAAGTTCAAGCAAGAACAAGCTTATAGCACAGCAAGGCAGCACTGACATACTGTCAACTGCATTTATATTGATGCCTCTGGCTTCTTTCCAGTATTTTGTCAAGACTGCGACCTGCTAATTTTCTTTTGTTTCTATTATTTTATTTTTTTAAATGAACTGGCAAAGCAACGAAGTATCTGCATGTAAGGTAGGGGGTATTGTTGTTCTGTTGGCTGACACAGCAGCACAGAAAGGTGCTCACTTGTCACTTTCTGAAGGTACCTTCAACCTAGTCAATCAAAATGGTTCCTCAGCAACAGATCCTGGGCTGGATTTTCAGGCTGGGTGCTGGTGAGTAGCTATTTCCATTTCTGGGCCTGGCAACTAGTTTTGTTCAGCAAGGAGACAAGTAGTTGGACATTTGTCACTGTTTCTGTGAAAAATGTGGGCATGTTTTCTTGGGCTATCAAGTGGGACATATGAGACCTGGATTCCATCTTTCATTAGATCTTGTTTACATTTGTCCACTGTAGATATATGCAGGCTGTACACACTTCGATCTGTAGAAAGGATGTATGTGGAAAAAAAGTATATTTCCTATTTGATTAAGCCATTTGACTTATATATGAGTTGTATACCCCTCAGTTGGTGCCTTCCATATGAGATAATTTCTAAACTATATCATTCCTAAACCAGTGTGATGTAGGACAAAACCACACACTTCTAACCTATGAATACAATCCAGAGACACTTTGCCTTAATTACCTCAATTACACAATTATGACTACAACAAAATGTCATACTTCCCTTGAATGGAGACATAAGCAAAATATAAAATATCTAACCTGCACAGTTATATAGTGAATAACACATCCATCATGAGGAAGAACACACACTTTTTTTTGTATCTACTAAACACTAACATAGTGTTGAATTTTTGAGGAGAGAGAAGGAACCTATTTCAATTTTATAGGTACATTGTTTAGTACTATCACAAATAAGTAGCTGTGCATGTAGGAACTCACTTAAATGGTCCTTACCGTATGTGATTTGAACTCACAAAAGGCATATTACAAAGCTGTTTGAAACAGATATGAAACAGAAGAAAATTAAAATACCACTGAACAGTAGATGCAATGTTTGATGCTCCTTCCAGATAGCTTGTTCTTATTTAAATGGAGGGAGAAAATGCAAAATTTCAAATGTAAAATTTTCTATTTTCACTTGATATAGCTAGAACTTATACAATCTGGGTTTGAACTTTGGTCTTGCACCTGCTAGACAAAGATCAATTAATTAAAAGCAATAAAAATACAAGCAGGAGAGATTAATAATTGAAGGTGAATTTATGCTATATAACCAATGTACACATTCCATGCTTTTATTATACTTTGTGCTACTACAATTCCTAGCCCACAACACCTTAATGCAGTGCTTCTTCAGATTCACGTTTTCCTCCCATTAGTTCAGGCACAGCAAACCATTCTCACATACCCAGCATTCAACCCCAGCTCTCTGACTTTCAAATCATGCCTTTTACAGACCACTGGGAAGGATTTTGTAGAACACTAGCTGAAAGACACTTATTGTGCAACTAATAAGGAAGGTTTAAATACCATTAAAATTCCGACTTGTATTTTAAAATGCCATGAAATTCTGAATTAAGGCTCTGCCTTACATCCCTGGTTGCACAATTGCACCTAAGTACTGCCAACGGTGTAGTAAGATCACAGGCTGCCTGCAGCAGCTGAAATGCACAGGCACTTTGGATTGCTACAGCTTTTTGCTCAGGCTCCTGATGGCTTTCTTGGAACCCTGGTCACTATTAAGGCTAGAGAAGAAGGAATGGAGTAAGATGTTTAAGCTCTGAATTACTCGGTTGGTTTTACTTCAGCTGCTCATGTATTGCTGTCTTTGAAATCATAGCAGCTCCATGCTCGAACATTTAGACTTCAAAATTAGACTTGCTATTAAATTGTTGTCAGATGATGAAGGAAAAACTAAAATGATAAAATGTTGACTTTTTAAGCCATCTATTTTGAAAAAATGAGAAGAAAACACAATATTTCAGAGTATTCTTTTGAATCACTAATATGAAATTATTTTGTCAGCAGGTATCTTGTTTATAAGATGTGACCAAGGATTTTCAGCCGACACATGGCTAGTCTGCGATTTGGATGGGAGCATTGAAAATTAATATCCAAAGAAGCTGCATAAGTAAAATTGAAAAGCATTGATGTACGTTATTGACTGACAATTGTAAACCTTTCCTTTTCCTAGCTGCTTCCTAGTTTGTACACGAAAATCTTCAAAACCTTTGGCTCTTTTATTTACAGATTTTAGAAGTGTAATTAACTAGATATGACATAGATGCTGTTTAGATGTTGACCATGAGACTGGACTAAGCAATACTAGCATACCAAAAAAAGGGCAGATATTACAGTGGAATTGCTTACAGCCGACAGCCAGCCTGGAGGGAACTGCTCTTGTGATGACTGTCCATGCATGATGCAAACCTCTTTTTTGGTGATGGTGGTTTAGCAACTTCTGTAGGCGGGTATTACATTTTTAATTGATTCCTAACAGCACAATCTGTATCCTTCACTGATATGTGGCCATTTCACAAGGTTATTAGCTTTTTGTTAGATGTTACCAGAAGGCAGTCCTTTTTTTTGCACAGATTGATGCCTATTGATATTACATTAGTTCATCAAGGTTACAAATCACACTGCATTGCACTACATTTCACATTTGCTGTATCATGACAAGAGGTTTATAATACTCACTCTGGGGAACATAGAGTGCTTGCTACCCATCCCCTGGATAAATAATTTAAGAAATTGTTTGGAAATCATACCTAATTAGTAGGATCTGGACTCAACAAGTGCCCTTTGATCTAAATTGTATTTGTATTTTGATAGGTATTGATTTTATGAGTAGGAGAGATGAATAATACATTTTGCATTTCTCCACTGTTCACAGCAATAATCTGACAGCAATAATGGAATAACACTTCTGCAATGGAAGCTGCCTCTTTGGGAACCTGCACGCCTTTCACTAGAAAGCCCATGGGGCAGCTAAACTGAGCAGAGTGCCCTGTTCCCTTTTTCTTCCATTGATTTGCTGAATCATCCTGGACAAATCACTCAGCCTCTTAAAGTCTCTCCTTTTCCATCTGTAAAACGGAGATGGGGTAATTCCTCATCAGTCCACAAATGGCTATGAGATACAGGGAGAAAAGGAATATACATCTGAGTCGGTATTATTCGAGTCCTGCCTGACATTACCACATGGAGCATGGGGCAAAGGAGGGAGCCAGTAAGGGAGTCTTTTTGTGGTAACAGGAGAGTCATATTAAACCTGCTAGTACCCATGGTGAAATCATACACCTGTGAGAGCAGCAAGGCAGAGGTGGGTATCACACATCACACTCTGAGCCAGGCTGCCTTCTGTCCCTGCTGTCAGCATTAATGTTCTGGTTATTTTGGCTACTCCCTTCCCTGGGTGAATTGATAAAACAAGAGTAATTTGTTTTTCTTGATTGGATGCTAATCCCTTAGAGCAAGAAGAATAAACAAGGTGTAGGTTGTACCATGCACATAATCCAGGTAACACGCACAGGCCAGTACCTCCTGAGGCAATAGCCATTCAGCATGCAGGTACACAAGCCTGCTTGCAGAAGTGGCCAGGGGCAAGGAACAGAAACAGGCAGAAACATCTCTGAGATTGAAAACAAATCGGAATATATTTTTACAAACACCTTTTTCCAGAACCCCAACAGCTATAAGAAATGCAGACTATGAGAAAACCATAATTATAGAAAAGCTTTATTTTTCTTTTTCCATCCAGTGTGCCATCTCTGATTAGAAAGGAAAACTATAGGCTCAACTGTGTGACACAATAAACCATGGCATCAAAGCAAGCATCAAAGCGGCCCCTTGGCTGCTGGTAAACAGTACAGTCATAAGAAGAAAGACAATAAAAACACAATAAGTAGAAATAGCAGGTTTTTTCCCCAGCAAATAAACACCATAGACATTCTTTTAATACAAAGAGAAGCAAGATCAACAGCAACAGCTTTAAATTTGTAAAGTATCATGGGAGAACTGCAAAATACATCCTCCCCAAACCAAGCTGAAAGAGCAGAACAAGCCAAGATGTTCTCCTCAGAACAAAGACATCTATTTTCATAGGTTTCAGACAGTTAGCAGGCTTAATTTTTTTTTTTAATTATCATTTTTATCATCTCTGTCTCACACTAGCTTCAGCAAGATGTGCTGAAATATCTATTAGTGCCTGATTATGCAGGTGCAGTCCACTGTATCAAAATCACCTTATGGTCTTCAAAAAGCAGAAATTATATTTAAGACACTGTATTTGCATATGGACTTTAAAAAAAATAATAATCCAAAGTAGGTAGCTGGGAGCTGAGAATACGTAGCTCTGAAGTGGGGGGATTGATGTCACATGGAAGAGCAGGGGATGATTTAAATAACGTGTGGTGGATTTCCTTGTGATGCTTTTACCTTTTGGGTTGGTTGTTTTGGTTGCTTGTTTGTTTGTTAATAGTTCACATTCTTTTAGAAGTATCACCTGTTAAGGCCTATATTCATATAATCATGAGTGACATGCACATTCTCTGTCTCACCTTTCTAGTTCTAGGCAGGTTTAGAGAAATTCAAGCCTGGCAACACACAGCTAAGGTTCACAGGAGCACACAGCTGAAAGCATAAGAATGGAGCTGTTTGAAATTTACTTTTTTTTTATTCTTCTTATCATTAAAATTTAATCTGAAGAATTTTTGGGGTAGGCTCAGACAGTAAAACAACAGTAACTTTTATATTCCCAAGCAGCAGCGCAATAGTGGCACAGGGGAGAGCATGTAATGGGTAGACACAGTTTTCCTTCTTATGTCTGCTTTATCCTCCCAGGTGCAATAATTCACTCTCTTCGGTATCTTTTGATAAGAGACAAGAAATATTAATTACCCTGAAATATTTTTTAAGAGGATGAATACTAGAGAAGTTCTTATTTCTCAATATATTTTACTTTCCAAGTAAAATGCAAAGTGATTGTAATAAGATTCTCTTTAAGAGAGATACCTCCTGCCAGATACCTCCTGGGTAACTCACTGAGCAAGGTCCAATTCCAGGTGAAGCCAACATGAAAACCATATACTCTTTTATGAGTGCTGAAATGGTCCATGAATCTCAAATAGTATTGCACCCTCTGTTTTATAAATCTTTTATGTGTTTTCCTTCAATAAATACATATATTTTGCTTTTTGAATCTCAGGGACCCTTTTGAGCTGTGCAGGTCTTAGAATCTAATAGAAAAGTAGCAATATGAAAATAAATGCTTTTAAGAAATAGGAAAAGTCCGTATTCTGCCAAGGAAAGAGAGGTTTTAAAATAAAACACAGGCTTCTGCACTATCTAAATGCTGCATACATTCTGCAGAGCATGCCACATCTATTGACATGCTGTTGGTTTTATATGTCCCAGGATGCATGAATTATTAGTGGCATTCAACGTTTTGTATTCCTAGTTCCATAGCCTATAGCAACACTTACCGTCAGCTGTGGTACCAGACCTTTGGCAATGCCTCTTATTGATCAAGCACTGCTCAATGTTTGCCTGCTCAGTAATGCAAAGACATCCTAATTCTCTAAGACAGAAAACCCACCAGTTACTGCATTTGGGATTTCTACTCCTCTCAAGAAATCCAAGACAAAACACAGATTACAGATACCTTCTCCCTATCAGGAGGCAAAGTGATAGCTGTCTTATGAGCTTCAGCTACTACAAAAGAAAGTGATGCACAGTAATACTTAAGAGAAAAGCTGTCCAGATGCTAATGAACAGTGCTAATATGCACACTATTAGAAAAGGGACATCTGGAATGGAAGAAATGTTCTACTGAGAGTCAATCGACTTGCACTGACAGGTTTATTAACTTCTTAACAAAGGACCTAGCCAAAGCGAGGAACACAGAGATCCCAGTAGCATAAACATTATGTCAGAGGTGTTTGAGCACATGGATTTGAAAGAAGGTAAACTAGCTTACTTGGGTGAAATTCCCTAAAGACAGCAAGAGAATGAGTTTATGTAAATAATAAAACAGCTATTGCCAAATCACAGGGCAGCAGAGAATACCATGACTGTCTAGGAAAAGACCCAGCATGGCAGTGACTGGTTTTTGGACACAGCACACACACACACACACACACACACACACACACACACACACACACACACAGTCCAGCACCTGCTTAAGTCAAAAGGAAGGTGACCTATCCTTGCTATGGGACCACAGCTCATCAGAGCAGCACACTAGCTTCAGTCCCTGTTTCAAGGAGCTGTTTTATCCCCTGCTCCCTTCCCCCAGCCCACACATTTACCCTCCTTTTGGTGCCACCTCCTTTGATTTATCTCTCCTCCTTCCAGGGAGCAACCATGGCCCCAAAAGACTTACAAGCATCCACAGTTTTACTCCCTAGCACAGTCCTACAGTAATAACAGTTGCAAAACTGCTGTAAAGCTCCTGAGATGGAAGGGGGGGATGGAAGCAGCTTTAATGTGCTTGTGTGGTGAGCATCCTGTCTAGAGTCCAACAGTGCCCTGTCCTAGTGGGTTATGGCTCTCCATGTGGGGCAAGGACCTTCCTCTTCTCCAGACACCTGCTGGACCCAACTCTCTGGGCAATGCAGACGTTGGATCTGACCTCTGCAATCCATGCCCATGCTGACTGTGGCTTTGCTCCTTGCTTTCACTTCAGAGACTGTGGCTGCAGAACCCTCCTGGCATGCTCTGCTGGTCTTCTATGAGGGGCTTTCACCCAGCTATTGCTTTTTGTCCAGAGCTTCGAGTGCAAGAGTGAGTCTGAAGCACGACAAAGGGTTTTTCTGCTTGCATTGTACCTTTTTCCTCACTATGCCCCATTGTCTGCTCTTCCTGCTTCCTCAACAGTGTTACTCCCACTCAAGCATCACCTAGTGACTTTGTTTCCTGGCTGCATCTCTTGGGAAGCATAATCGGGTCATGAACTATTTCCTCTATACACTGACTGCATCTGCTGCCATAGCACAATGATAGAGTTGCATATATGATCCCAACTTGCTGCCACAAAAAGCCATGCTCCTTCAATTTACACAGTGAATTTTTGTCACTTGAAATACAGTGGCACAGCTCCGCACTAACATCTTCAGAGTCACTTAGCAGCACAGATACAGAATATGAATCCAGTTGAGCTCAGCTGAACACAGAAGGTGACTTCTGTTGCTAGAGCACTTTATCACTGGGGTCACTCAGGCAGCATTTGACTAGCAAAGCCTCTTTCTTTGACATCCCAGGGTGGGATCATGGCTGTACATGAGTTAAACACCAGAAAATGAAATTGTTTTGCTTTGCCGAAACATTATATTGGTGATGCTGTTCTTGCCTTTGGAAGGGATAGAATTTAATAGACAAACCATTCAGCTCCTCAGCTTGAAATAAGCTGATTAATGGCAAAATACACTAGCATTCATACAGTCCCACCAGCCTCCTTGGATGGATAATGCCTCTGTGGTCAACTTCTGCTAGAGAGGAATGCGTTCCCTGCTTAGCTCGTCAAAATGGTGGAAGATGCAAACTCCAGTCTGACAGCAGTCCTCTGTTTCACAAGGCTTAGCCCAGTGGCCTCATTCCTCTGACAGAGCTGCTAGTCTGTAACATGCAAACCAGCCCCCAGATTCAAGCACCTAGTACAACAAGGATGGGAAGGGGGTTTTGCAGAGCCAGAGCTACACACTTAGTGAGACAGTCAGAGAGGTTGTCTACAGGCACCATCAGGACTTTGCATACTCAGAAATGGCACAGATAGCATGACCAAAAGCAGCCTTTGGCTATTCATAACACTGAGTAGTTAAGTAGTGTTTTATATATATATATATATATATATACACACACAAATACACAGACATGCTCAGCTAAACATCATAAATATGTATGGGTGTATATACATACACCTATACAGTCACACATGGTATCAATCCTTAATTTTCAGTAAAGAATGCATACAGTGGGTCTGTGCAAAACTATCATAATTCCTACATGTAGTTTATCAACTGAAATGGGAATTTTACAGCCCTACAAATCCTTGCTTTTGAATCTTTCCCCGTTTAGGTAACTGGGAAAGAGTCTAATTTTGACTTACTGATATCAGTGCAGTTACTAATAAAAGCAGACAAACAACATGCATTCCACTTCTGAAAATACTGGATATAGTGTTTTAAATCCAGAGAACAATCCATAGAGCTGTAGGCCTGTCAGGCTGACCTCACTGCCTGGCAAGGTTATGGAACAGATCATCCTTAGTGCTATTGAGCAGCACATGAAAGACAAGGGGCTCAGACCCAGTCAACATGGGTTTAGGGAAGGTCCTGCCTAACAAATCTGATCTCATTCTATGACTGAAAGGTAGTTGTAGGCAGGTGGGGGCTGGACTCTTCTCCCAGGTAACCAGTGACAGAACAAGAAGGCATGGCCTGAAACTGCACCAGGGGAGGTTTAGGTTAGATATGAGGAAGAACTTCCTTACAGAAAGGATTATTAGACACTGGAATGGGCTGCCCAGGGAGGTGGTGGAGTCACCATCCCTAGTGGTGTTTAAGGAAAGATTGGATGTGGCACTTAGTGACATGATCTAGCTGGGTGTTGTGGTGTTAGGTCTTAGGCTGGACTTGATGATCTCAAAGGTCTAGTCCAGCCTCAACAATAATTCTGTGTAAATAAAATAAAATGTTTTAAAATACTTTATGTAATTTGATTTATTTGTAGTTCTGCTTTGAAAGATTAAAAACACCTACTGTATTCCCATTATCAATAATCCATTTTAAAGGGCTGTTACCATTGCTATAGACATATCCACTAAAACCTTTTCTACAGAAACATCATAAAACCAAACTACTTTATACCCAGCAGGGGGTAAAAAAGGAGACACAGACAGGTATGGATGTTGTGCACATAAGTATTTTGGTCAGACTAAAAAAAACCTCTGGAAATCAGAGACCATAATCAAACTTCTCAGTAGATTGTGGTTCAGTAAACTACACCCTGAACAACACTGCAGTGAAACCCAGTTATGGAGTGGGAAGTTGGAAGGGTGTGAAAGACAGTGTACCTAGTTTGCCCAGGGACTGTTCACCTGGCACTATAAAGAGACCACAAAGTGGAGAATGGTTTTGAAGGTGCACTGCAAGCATTTTCACACCTTCTGCTTGCAATGTGGTGTGCTTCAGCTGACAGAAGAAAATGAAGACACATTTCTCCTCCATCTGCAGCTTGCTAGGCTTTGTTCCTCTCTTTCTGCCCAACTCCATCCCTCACCCCAGATCTCTAAAACTTCCTATTATTCCAGTCTTTAAATCAATTTGTGTTAAACCATTACTGTTATAGATGCTCTTTCTGTCTTCCTGCTGCTCCGTAGGAAGCAGACTTAGTGGTGCCACCCTAACTAATGAAGGTTTATTTAAGAACAGCTCAAAACCACTAAAAGCTAGAGTCTTGATGCCACAGACCTGGACTCAAGCCTACAACCCCCACCCCAGATTGATAGCTGTAGTCTGCTGTTGGCAGACCTATCAAATCTCTCTGATGCAACTTTACATACATTACTTGCATTAAATTATTATTATTACTGCACCAAGCTGTCTCCGTGCTAAAACTGCAGGAGCTGCTGGAGACTCCTCCTTTCTCTCCTGACATTTGTGCAACTGTCACCCACACAGTGTCACCAAGTCAACCACTGCAGGCAGGTTCATACAGCAGCTTGTAAGCTTAACTGTATTTTTAACATCCCAGAAGACATTACTGACTGTGTTGTCTCCCTTTATGGCTTTCCCAGAATATTCTTTATATTCTCTTGTTTGTACAAAATGCTGCCTCTAGGATGTTAACTCTCTCTGCACAGACTCAATTGGGTTATTCCTGTCCAGAAAGGAGCACATGGCCTCCCTCTTAAAAATAACATATTGCTTTTAAAATTTCTTTGATGACTTGGAAAGCAATGCACAAATTGGGATCAGTGCATTTATCAGAGTTCTGCTCTTTGTGTGAGGGCAGCTGACATTTCTGATTACAAGACGACAGCATACTGGTCCATCTAAAAGACACTGTAAAGATTTACAGAATATGTGCTCTTAACTTTTGTCCAGCCCAAATTCAGAATTCATTCTTAACAGGTTGGAAATGCTGAGTCAAAGTTCTTTAAATTTAATCTTAGAATCATAGAAATGTTTGGGTTGAAAGGGACCTCTAGAGGTCATCTAGTCCAACTCCCATGGCTGAGAGCAGGGACATCTTCAAATAGTGCAGGTTGCTCAGAGCCTTGTCAAGCTGTGCCTCAATCCCATCTATATCATTGATAAAACAACCAACCATTGAACACAACCAAGCAAGCCCCACAACACAAACCTCCAATTCACATTGAGCTCCTGCCTAAGGAGTATGCTGAAAAATTAAGCTAATAATTAATTATTGAGCTAATTCATGTTTATCCAGTTTTGCCTTTTGTTTCAATGTTTCTACTCCTTTTCCTCTTTCTTCCTTTTCATTCCATTGTCTCTCTAGGATTCTCTTTCTTTTCTGCTTTTGCCTAATTCTTCCCTTCCTCAGCTACTTTCAGTCATTCCTTTCTGTGTGTTTATTCTCCCTTTTGCCTTTGCTCCCTGTCCCTCTCCTGTGCTGTGATTTAGTGCAAATTCCCCACCTAGCCTAGAATTAGCAACAACAACAAAAAGGCAATGTGTATATACTTTAGGATCCTTATTCAATCCCTCAAAAAAAAATAAATCCATGTCAATTTTTAATATGCATCAAATCACAGCTCAAAGTTACCACATAGGTATCACTCTTTGAGTACAGTGAGTCAGACAGTTCTAAAAGTTGTGGGATATGGGAAATATATTTTGCCAGTTATTCATGAACAATTACACAAAATTAATCACAGCCATTATTTAGTAAGCTGTGTTACATGGACGTTGCCTTTATTCAACCCTCTTCTCTTTAAATACCTATTCAAACTAACAAAAAAAAAGTCTATTGTCTTAAGCACAATTTTCTGAACACTTTTAAAATGCAGTACACTCTTGATTTTCTGCCTTAAGTTGCACCAAGGACAGGGCAATAAAAGCTAACAAGAGATCTCAAAAACATTACTTACTCTAACCATCCACACTACTACATTTTTAATACTGGGTCGTATTTTACATGTCATACTCAACACAAACAGAATAGTTGTTGAGCACAATGGCTTTTGGATAACAACATTCAGAAGCATGAAATTACAAGTGTACTGACAGATTTTTGCCTGCTTCTTTACAGAACAGAAGCTGCTCCTCTTTGTCCCCCACATCCTTTGTGTCAGAAGCAGCACAATGCTAATAAATCTTAATTATATTTTGAGATTCATAGCAAGGGCTGCAACACCCAGGTGAAACTTAGAAGCATGTTTTATAATTGTTTCTATGCCAGGCTAGAGCACAGAAGTACAAAGAATAGTCTCTTTGCTTAGTTAGTGGGCATCAGAAATGGAAATAGCTTTTTCCTCTGCCTGGGATGTGATCCCAGCTATCCAGTTCTGGCTGGACTTGAAGGGACCAGGCTCCCCACTCTTGGTGGAATAGGCCTGGGCAGCACTTGTTGCTCACAGCCCTGCAACACCCACATCTAGGTCATATGGGGAGACAAATATCTTTTTAGGACATTTATCATAAGTATTTTTGTGTATTTATGTACAGATAGCAGCATAACTTTAAAACCTAGCAGTGTCTAGGCTTCACATGACTCAAATCTGCCACACAACTAAGATTTGGGGTTAGATTTTCTTTTAGGCATTTACATAACCTCAGAAAGTGCTTTGCTCAGAGCTGTCAGAGAGATTCCAGCATCATTACTAAAACATTAGGGAGTTTCACACCCAATGTGCAGCAATCTGTTTGGATTTAAAAATTAGACCATGTTGTAGTAAACAGGTTTGGGGTTTTTTTTTCCCTTGATCTTGTTTCATGTAATTGTGTAGGAATGATGAGGTGCTGGAGGTTGGAATCCTGCCTGGAAGCACAGTGCTGGACAGGGATGATGCTGCATAGGTCAAACCATGAATCAGGACCCCTTAGCTCATGAAACCAATTCCCTCTACCTTCCTCCATCCACTTGGCAATCCAGTGTCCCCAACTTTTCAGAGGGACTGAGTTAATCCAGAGAAAGGACTGAACTGGAAGAATTTATTTCATGAAACAAACAGCTTTTCTCTTATTAATATCAGGCTTAAATTATTGCACTGTTATATCCTCTGGAAATAATACACAGATTTCCAGAGCTCTAGAATAGCTATTTGGAAAACCATCAGTAGAGATACTGAGAGTTACTAGAGAGAAATCTTTACTTACAGTTTCTTTATGAAAAGCCCTCCTCTTTTCTGATTTCTAGCAACTTCCTACTCGATTCTACAGATATTACATTTGGGGAGGAAGTACTTCAACTTTACATTAATATAAACATTTACCACTAACATTCACCGCCTTCCTCAGTTTCCTTCCATTAAAACCATCTAACACCACACTGCGTTTTATGCATATGCAAGAGAATACCCGAGGTCAAGAGCGCAGGACCCCTGCTGATGCTATTGAGTCGCTTCTTTTCAGAGGGGCGGGGAGGAGCCGCGCAGTCCCCGGGGAGCTCTGCCCAGCCTCCCGGCAAGCCCAGCTGCTGCTGCATCGCCTCGCCGGCAGCATCCCTGCCCACCCAAGCAGGGCTCTGCCTCCCAGCCCGGCAAGGAGCGGGGCGGGCTGGAGCTCTGGCCGTCCCGAGCACCGCCGGTGTCCCTCCGCGCAGAGAGCCACGCTGAGGCAAAGCGGCTTCGGCCCTCGGCACCGCACCCCGAGAGGGGAGCAGCAGCGTGGGAGAAACCCAGATGGCCATGACTTCAGCATAGCATCGGCCCTACAGTTTACTGGGAGATTAGGTTGTATCTGTTCACTGCAATAATACACCACCCTAATCACTGAAGCTCCCTGAGCTCCCACTCAGATGTCCAGGCTCCAGGACAGCCCACCTGGCCCTGGAGTTATTTTAAAAAGCCACCTTAACCCTCTAAACTCCTTCAATTTGCCACACACATCTTGTGGTCAGCAGTATACACAGAGCTATTGTCCTGCCAAGACTTCTGCCTTCCACAGGAGAGGCACTTTTACCCTTTTCCCTTCTGCTTATACAAATAAAATAATGGAAAGGGGGATTGCAAATGTACAAATTGAACACCAGCAAATACAGTTAGGAAAACATTCTCACCCAGTTCCACTCAGAGTTTTCCACTCTGTTGTATAGGTACTGATAAATGTATGCCCAACTCTATGGCGAATCAATCTTACATTTCATACCACCAGTTTAATTCAGCATCTAACTCCATGCAATGCTGCATGCAGTATGTATGGACATGTGCACCTGCATACACAGCTACACACACTCACTGTAAAACAGAGCTGTTATTCTTAAACAAAAATATTAATGGAGTGTCTTTTCACTCGAGAAAATGTCATATTTTATATTTTTGTATACTGCATGGACAGCATTTAGGTTTTTCATTGCAAAAGGAGAAATTGTTTTATTACTGCTCTTCCCAAAAGCTGTCAGTAATAAATTATTTGGTTTTCTATATGATGGTATGTTGAACTATCAAGTATATATGTTCCTGTGAGAGCTAGGCAACCACTCTTCCCATCTCTCAGGTTAGATGGGGGCATTCAGATTTAACTTCTTGCACTACTCACAAACACTTTAAAGTCCTTTTAGAAACACTGGAACTCAGGCTCTAATCAGGCTGGCTCAACCCACAGAGCTGTTACAGCCAACACTTAAGTAACACCACAAGCTTCAGAAGGGCAGCCTTGAATTTAGATTGGTATAAGAAACTTTGGTTCCCATTTTTCATGTTGTCCTAGTTTTCCCTCACTCGCAATATTAGCACAGGGAGCAGAAACAGAAACACAAGCTGTAGCATGCTTCTGTACTTGGTTACCTAAGCACAAAGCAAAGGTGGAAGAGCCATGACCTGCCCTCAAAGAGGACAATACTGAATTTGTTGCCAGATACAAGCTGAAGAAATTTCTCTTTTACCTTGAAGTAGCTCCAAATCAAAATACGGAGAGAAAAAAGCAATTTAGTAAAACTTGCATCAGCTTTCTCATTATTTTCATCTCCTGAATCCTTGCAATAGCTTTAGTAGTTTGGAAAGAGCTTCTCTGATAGAAAAAAAAAGAGGTTTTGACCCAGGAAGCCAGTGAGGGCAGACCCCTTTCTGCCACCCCCAGGCAGTGGATCTGTACCACCCTTCATCCCAGCCTCCCCTTCCACTGAGTCCAGAGGACTTGATGCAAAATAGTTCACATATTTACATTTGCATTGATGTCTGACTGAGCGCAGGCATCTAAGAAGCACAAGGAATAGCAAACATCACAGTGTGACCTGTGGGCACCAATGGGGATTTCTCTCCAAGAAGGAATACAAAACTGAGCAGTGCAGGGCCAGCCTGGTGCCAGGTCTGCTGAGTCTGTGGGTAACACACCTACTAACAAAATCACTGCCCCTTCCTGGAGCTGCAATGCCAGCAATGGAACAGCAGCAGCTCCTGAGCCCTGTGAGATGCCAGCTGCTCCCAACACTCTCCTAGAGAGTGCCTGCAGGGGCTTGGTGTCATGCTGCCCTACCACCCCAGAGCCTCTCCCTCCAGTCTGACATGAAGTGGGGATCAGGCTTAAGATGAACCTAACAACATCTTTACCAGGGTAGGGAAATGAAGAAAGGAAGATGCAACACACTGTGGATCCTAATTGCATTTGCTCTGCAGGCTCTGAAATGACATTTAAACAAATACACTATTGCCTTTACTGCTCTGCAGTTGCTATTTACTATTTTACTGGGATATTGTCCAGAAAAGGGATACTAGTATGCCAGCACTGGAAACCAGTAATATTTCTGAACAGCCCCACAGGACCACTGTCTATTTCTACACTGTGAAAAGACAAGCACCAGAGCAAGACAATTTGTGTTCATGGTAGCAATTGCAGCAGCAGTGGGTATGGAGGCAGCCCAGGACTCAGTGGGCACATCTGAGACGTTGCATGCTCTGGAGCTGTGACAATTTACACCAGAGAAAAGCATGATTCAGTGAGAGGAGGGAGAAAAAACCACCAAGCCATACTAAATTGAGTTCTTTTATGAGCCTAAATTTTGTAACACAACTTTACCAGAGCTCATGAGAACTGGGGTAAACAACATGAAGAGGCAGAGCGTGCCTCAGCTCTGTTAATCCACAGAGACAGCAATTTCTGGGAGATGCAAATGCCAGAGAGTAGACAGAGGTTTACAGAAGAGGCAAACCCCCTTTACATAGGAACAGCCCTACTAAAGCCATGTATGTAGCCTAGCAATGCCTCTTGCCCTCCAGAGAGCTCCCTTCCTGCTATAGGCAGCAGCTTAATACTTAATTACACCTCTGGTGGAGACTCAGAATAAGTGTTTGTGTTAGTCAATACACAGAATTATTCTGAATCATCCAATTTCATTACTGCTTTACTTTTCCTCTCAGTCAAAAAAAAAAAAACAAACCTGCCATCCCATTTTTGCCTATTGTAATTCCCCCACATTCCCCCCAAGGAAATACAGATTTACCTGGATCACATCCCAGCAAAGCCCAGTCTACTTGTCCTTCCCTCTCTTCAAGTAGGAAACATAGGCCCCATGGCCACAGTCAGACTTACTTATAGATTCAGCCTTTGTGAGGAGGCAGAGCAGAGGCTACACCCAGCCCAGGTGAAGAAGGAACCATTAGCTGCTGAAAGAGGTAGCATCCACCTGGAAATCTGCTTAACTAGGAGTACCTGTGCTCTTCACACCAGCATTTTCCTCTGTGTTTCCAGAAAGTTCAGCAACCATTTCATTTCTGATATTTTTTTGGTTTTCATGACTTTGTCTCTGGCACTGAAATTACTGGTGGAGCAATGCTCTTACCAAGGTCTTGTGTTGGGGCACCCTGTCCCTGGCTCTGGAGCAGAACTAATGAGGCCACACAGTGTCTGACAAGCAGGGGACAGGGACTGCACCACCAGCAGTGCTGTGGCTGCTCCCTGACACAGGGTCAGCTATTCTGTTCAAGGCCAGAGCCTGAGCTGCTGCAGTCTCAGAAGCTGTGTTCACTGCATCACAGGGATTTATACCATGAGCATTGGGTCCCTACTTTATTCTTTGCATACGTTGTTTGTTTGAGGTATAGTTCCTGCAGACACACAAGCTGGATGAATATGAATTGTCTTCATTTTAAACAAAAGAAGCACCATGTTTTAGCACCCCTTTTTTTCCTCTCAGATGGGATTTCTTAAATTCACATGAGTTCTGTATTTTCATAAACTGCATTGGCTGGAGTAAGCCAATTTAGAGAAGTGAAGATTTAATTTCATGGTGGAATTAAGGTTGACATTTCCTTTTTATTTACATTACACCAAGGGTTAATAAGGTTACTATAACCTTAATCTTTGATAGCTCAACAATGGAATACTCTGGGATTACTGCAGAAACTGGATTTTAACTCTTTAATCCCATTATTGTTGATAACCTTATCAACACTGTGCCCCACCACAGAGGTAGAGCAGGGGAATCTCAGTCTCTACAATCCTTTGCCATGGAGCAGTGCTCAGTTTGAGCAGAGGAGCCAGCGACAGTTGCTTGGTTGATGCCTGCAGTGAGGTTCACAGTTTGCAGTTCAGCTGCAGCGCTGCTTTTAAACTCCTTGTCAGAGATCTTTGCCAAGAAAAACATTGGTCCAGTGGCATATGTTGGTGGAGCAATGCAAGGTTGCTCTAATTCCCTTACTTTGTTTTTGCCTCCTCCCATGCGACAACTACTCCAAGAATCAGACTGCCAGTCTGGCAAGTTGAGATCCAGAAACTTACTGCTAATTACCATGTTTACAATTCCCAACCTGTCTGTTGGTGCCAACAATCAAACTGCATCCTCTTGAGTGCACCAAAAGACACTTGCTGGCAGTAAGCTTCCTAAGGTTCCAGGCTGGCTACATTAATTACTGTTAACTTAATTTTTGTGTATTGAGAAGTAGCTTTATTTAGCAATTGCATGGATTAAAATGATCCTTTTATGAGTGTCAAGGAATAGCAGCTTGACTTATAGACTGCTTACCAACCTATATGTCTTTTATTTGGAAACACAAGTGGTAGCAAAATTATACGTGGCCTAACAAATATAATAGGAAGATGTTTAATAAAAATCACACCAGGAAATGAAAGGTTATGCCTTGCCTTTGAAATATAATAAGCGGCTCTAAAAAGGCAGGTTGGATATTTTTTATCACTTCTCAGTAAACATTTGACTGGACAGAATAACCCACATTCTCATGGTATATTACTGAATCAAATTATTAAATGAATTTTTCAAAAAGGCATGTATTTTGTGAGGTCAGTGAATGAGAACTCATATTCAAACAACTGCAGGGGACAGCCTGAGCAGAGAGGATCACATTTGTGCCCTGCAGGTTGTAGCCCGAGACTCCTGAAGTCCATCTGCCTACTCAGGTAAAATTGACTCAATTGGGATCCCCTTTAACAAAGCACTTGCTTCAAGCGTGCTGGAATCAGCAGAGTGCACACAGAGGACCCACATGGGCACCCCAGGACCCAGCAAGAACACAGCACTGAGCAATACACAGGAATGTGCTACCTGCTGAAGGCCTGGGCCCCTGGGGCTGTGCCTGCAGAGCCCACCCACTGCCCACAGCTACCTGTCAGCAATTCCTTTCTAACCTGGATGCATTGGCATTCACAGTCTCCATTATGCCAGCCCTAAAATGTTGGTCAAGATTTCACAAGAACTGCACTACACCACCTCACTGAAGATATTTCTTCCTGTTCTCCAGCTGGCATGGAAGTAAAGGACAGAGTGCAGAGCTATCCCAAGCTCTCTGTCCCCAGCATGGCTCGGTGCTCATCAGGCAGAGGGGCTGCCAGCAGCAGCAGCAGCAGCAGCACAAGACTGCCCTCGGCCAGTGCTGCTGGACATGCCAGTGGAGTGTGGATGCCAGCACGGCTACTGCCTGCCAGACAGCCCTGCCCGGGCTGAGCCTGCAATCCATCTCCTCTTTTAGGAGCAGTTTGGTTTGTCACAATCATCTGAAAATGGACATTTTTAAGAGGAACCCTGAAGTCAGATTGTAGAGCAGGGCCATGTCCATATCTGCTTATGATAATATTGGTCTAACCTGGTTTCCAAAATTCAGATTACTTATAAGTAATAATTTTTATTAAAATCTGGTCAAACTGTACTGTAACAAGCCACAGTGAGGCTGTCTTTTCTGCCCTGCAGTAGATTCTCCACCATCTCACAGAGTCCAAGAGACTAGCCAACCCCCTTTTCTCTCCTGGAAGCATGTCTTGGGCTGCCAGCCACTGCAAGGCTCCCACTCTTACACCACAGTGCTATTCTGTGGAGCTATAATAGGCTAGTAAGGAAAATATAACCCAGGGGAAAAAAAACTCAAGCACAGAAAAATCAATGAGAGATAGGGGAAGTGGAGTAAACAAAAGAGACAGACACTAAAATCAACAGGTGTTTTGACTTACAAGGGGAAGAAGGAAAACAAAATGAATGAGTGCTTCCAGAGGAGGTAGTCTGGATCTACTCTGGTCCTAAAGCAAGAGAGTGGAAACAAGCATTTAAGAGCAGTTCATTTATACAACATGTAATGAATATGCTGAACAAACTACTAAATGAGGCAATAAACCTGAATCTCAGAGAATGGTGTAAAACTAGTTAAATTGGCACTTTAGAGGAAAGTGATATACAAGGCTGAAAAGGCAAATAGCAGTATGTGGGGATGTTTGGACGTAGATCACGTGGCTCTCGCTACTGATGCATTTTCCTTCCCCAACCCTGCCTGTTCAGCTTGATTACTTAGATTTTGTGTAACTTACAGACATAGTCTAAAGAGAGTTGGCCAATTTCCACTCAATTTATAATTTAGCAAGCAGAGAAGCTTGGTTCTTATAATTTACATAAAACATACATAAAACTGAAAACAAAATAGCTTCAGAGCATACGGGCAAAGTACAGAAAGAGCCACAGAAGAAACAGAGTAAAAAAGGACACAGAGCCAAAGCACTGTCTGGATTGTGCTTTGCTAAGGAAGGGGTGGGGGGGTCTTATGTATGCTAAACATCTCATAGACAAACAAGTTCTCATTGTCACAGGCATGTGTTAGCACTGGACCTCAGGCTAGTCACTGGACTATCAGCCACACAGCCCTACCTAACCAACAATGTAATTCTGGGTGGGGCTTTTGTATGGCATCCTTTTCTTTTTTCTAGGTAAAAAAGAAATAGAATTGAAAACCTTATGCAATGACAAAGCAAGAAGGCAGCATCAGCGTGCATGAAGTTAATACTTCATTCCTTCCTTTACCTCTTGCACAGCTCATTTTCTCATGATAAAGGCAGGGAGATCTCACCCTGTGAGTAAGCCCATGTCAGAATGCTCTTCCAGGAGAGCAGCAAAGGGGCTGAGCTATTGCCCCTCATCTTGGAACCATTTCTCCTACAATTCTCCTCCATAACTGCTGGGTCCTGGCAGAGCCATCAAAGGCATTCTCTGAGAGGAGATACCACCTGCAAAGTGCCAAAGCTGATACTCCTCCCATGGCGTGGTAGGCTCCAAACAGTGCATCTCTCCCCACTTGCCTGACGAGTCATCCTGGGTGCTAACAATAGACTCAATGGAGGCTGGTGAAGCTCAGACTGCCTCACAAACTTCTGGCTGAATTCAGTCATTTCCAGTGAGCAATATATAAATAGATGCTGCCTCATTATTGTTGTATATTGTGCAAAGGCTCTAGCCACAGATGAAGCTTGCCTGCTTTCCTCTAATGGATGAAAAGCAGGATCCCAGAGCCTTTATGTGAGATCTCTGCACATGTCAATCAAACCACACCAGGATGAAGAGTTTATGCTCTTAGGTCCTCGTTAAATGGCAGCCACGTGGCCATGAGAAACAGCCATGGGAATAAAATGCTGCTCTGCATATGTGCATGTGTGTACAGACACATTTACACTCACACATACCAAAACCACATGGAAACAGAATATTAATGGTCTCAGACTAATTTTGCTATTTCTTTTCAAATCCCAGACAAGTCTGTAGTCTGGGCTACTCTGACACAAATCTCATTTGACATTATTATAAATCACTGATTTATGCTAATGGAAAGGTTAGCCTTTGATTTAAAAAGAAAACCTTAGTGGCTGGCCCAAGGCCCAAGCCTCTCAGACCTTCAGTCTGGGTTGCTGGAGCACATTGATACTTGCCAGCTAAATTTGATCGTGAGCTCTAGCAAAGGCAAGCTATCGATATTTCAGAAAGCCATTCCTCACACTTCTGAGCAGCAAACGGCCCATCACTAAGAAGGCCAAACCCTTGTCAGCGTGAGCTGACTTCTGTGAAATGAAATACTGACCTTACTGCTAGCTCCAGAGTTAATCTCAGAAGAGAAGTTTTATTAGAGAAAGCAGAGCTATTATTCTGAGTCTCTTTACAGGGCACATATTTAATATTTGCATCCAAGAAATGTGGAATACTTAAAACAGAGTGTCAGTTGCTAAAAAATAAACCATTAAAACTCCAGTTAAGTATTGTGTGTGCATGTGTGTGTGTATTTATTTACTTGGTTTGCTTTCCTTGACTTTTGCATCATGCCCTTTCAGCCTCCTTTCTCTTGTTGGAATATTTCCTCCCATCATACCATGGAGGCTAGAGCAGAGCAGGCAGCATTGACTCACTGCAGCTTCAGCAAATGAACATTAAATATGTCTATTTTCATCTCTATCCAAGGCTCTGGATTGGTGCTGCATTCTTTGCTGGTAAGAATATACATGCAAGGAAATAATGAGCACCTAAACAAGGAGAACAAAAGGGAATGGTTTTGTTTCATGCTTCCTAGAGCAGGACTTTCAGATCCTGTTTTCACCAAGGGTTTCTATGAATGGCTGAAGACAAATGGATTAATGTCATCACATGTATGACAGGCACATGATGTCAGAACAGAACAAAGAACAATAGGACTTGTGCAGTCAGAAAGGAAAGCACTGTACTGAAATCTTGAACGTAGTTATGTTTTGTCCTCTTCATAAATTCAACTTCTGACAAACGTGAAGGGAAAAAGGCCTCTTTCTTAAAAATTGTAAAATCACCACCACTTAAACTGAGGTCTGAGAAATCTTCCACTGACCTTCTCTGTAGTTCAAGACATACAGGGAAAAGAAAAAAAAAAAAAAAAGGAAATTAAATTATCCTGAAATTTCTCAAATAAAACATGTTGAGAAGGAAAAACCCTTCCATCCCCTCCAACCTTTTTTCATCTATCATGAACAGGAAGGGGGCAGGCAGAGAGTGGAGGAAAGAAAGTAGAGGAATAAGAATTTTTTTCCTGCAATGGTCATTTGTAACAAACAGATCATCAAGACTGTACTAACTGGTCCTCCAGTAAAACAGCAGGCATTGAATGGTATGATTTTGGATTGCAAAAGATTAGTTTTGGCGATTTGATGAAGAGATAGCATTGCTCTGCATTTTCTCAGAGTAACCAGGTAAGTTATCACCTAAAGGATGATTGTTAAAGGATGCATTTCCAAATGATGTGAAGCATTAATGCATCAAGTCTCCCTGCTCTTATTTACCACCTAACTTAAAAAAAAAAAAAAAATCCATTATAAAGCAGTCATTATATTGATGCTTTTTTTTTTTTTTTTTTAATGTTTTATCAACTTCTTGTTAGGAGAACATGAATATTTGCAATGCTATTGCTATCAGATAATATAAAAGAAGTGATCTATGTTATTTATGTAAATGCCTCTGTAAGATGCAGTGAGATGGTTCTTTTTTTGGTAACAGCCTGCATGATCAAATGCTGTACAGTTCTGGTTCAGAATGTCTCTCTCCATTCAGAGAAGACCAATCACTTAGTGATCACTTTGTCATTGATTCAAAGTGATTTAAAGATAGGCTTGACCTTTGAACATTAATAAACTTTGTGATACTGTCTTGACTCATTAAGAAAACTGTTAATACTCGAAACAAGGTTATGAATCAGCAATTCTTAACATTAATGAAAAGTCAGCTATATTTTCCTAACATTTCATGCCTAATGTAATAATGTGAAAGGGGTGTACGCTACATGCAACTCAGATGAACTGATACAAAACAATACTGTGGTGACAACTGACCTTGAAACAGATAAAAGATTAAGTTTGACTTAATTTGAAACATGCTGAGACAGTAGCTTGGAAAGTTTAAGTAGCCTCTTATGAGCCTACCTCTTTCCTTGTAAAGAACTGTGGAATTATCAGAGCCATTTCAGCTCCACGGAGGTGTGTTGCAGAAGTCAGAAGGCTTCCCCAGATGCCTCTCTTGCTGCCTGCAGTGGTTTGGCCAAACTAGTTTTGTATCTCCTAGACAAGGGCTTTCTTTCCTGCTCCACTACTTTATAACATTCCTGCTGGTTAGAGAGGTAGTTCATATACTAAACTTCTTGATAGCCATGCTGCATTTTCTCCCTCCATGGCTCCTAGGTGTATTTGCACACATCAGGAGACATTGCTTTTCGGCAGACAGAGGAAATTCTGGCCCCACTGAAATAAATGGAAAATTCACACTAGCTTCTATACGAGAATGATTGCAAAAGCAGAATATTCATTTCATTTATCTATGTGGGCACTATTATGCAATTTTGACTAGGTATGTATATTCATATTTATATAAAACTCCTTTCAGATATATATATATATTCAGGGCTTTTATTTTTCCCATCAATCAACCCCTCTAATTTCTGGAACATTTCACCTAATTTCCTGATGTTTGTTTTTAACTGGATATGATTTTTGGTTTTTGATTTTTTTGGGGGGGTTGTTATTTTGTTTGGGTTTTTTTGTTTTTGTTTTTGTTTTTTTTTCAGAAAGCAAACTATCAAATGTGTGGTATTTCAGCCCTGGTTTCCACCCTTCTGGAGTATTCTACTAGTGCCAAGCTGCAATACCTCCTCACCCGCCATCCCTGGTGCCTCTCTTCTCATCTGCCCTCTGGCTCTGCAAAGCTGTGGCATATTTACCCTCTACCATCACCTCTATAAATTCTGGCTTGGGTTTCACTTCTAGACTTCTTATTTTTGGCCTGTGATTTAAATTTCTTTTGAATCAATGTTATTAACAAGCCAACATTTATAAATAGTTCTATGCATTTCAGATATGTGATAATCAAGTCCTTTGATTTTTTAGCATTTTGGTTACTAAACGATAGCATTAAAAAGCACATGAGCATCATGAACATTAGTCCAGAAAATGTTTCCACCATTAAAGCTTTCAGGAGTCAGATGCTGAAACTGGTAAAAAAATATTATTAATAATAATGAGTGTCATGATTTACCTTTACAACTCTAAATCGTGAGATGTTATAATAGCGAAGGGTAATAACTGGGGGTTCTTTTCAGGAAAATAATAATCTTTTAAAAGGCAGAAAGAAAAAGCCTTTTGTGTATGTAAAGATACTATTAAAAAAAAAAAAAGCAGCAGCATTAAAATCCAGCTGTATACATTATTTCTAGTGTGATATAAAATTACAAGGAAAAATAAAAAAAATTGCTGGTTAGCTTATTCTTACAGCTGCAAAGTGTGCACATAGCTATGTGGATGTAGAAGTATTAGAAGCATTACAGCTTTTCGTTTCCTTAAGAAAACCCTATGAACCCTAGAAGCCACCTAAACTGACACGAAAGGCAATAATAACCTGTTTTGGGAAGAAAATTTACACTCCCTTCAAAATCAGATGTAGCCTTAAAAGTGAAAAGCAAGCAGAACTGATACCAAAGAAAGGCATCTGCATAACTGTACATATCTATATGCAACAGTGTGTGCATTTATTTTAGGCAAATTTGCAGGCACAAAGAGGAATCACACCACTGGTCACAAATAAAGCACAGCCCCTGTTGAGGTGAGTGGGAGTTGTGCCTCTGTCAGGTCTGGGAGAGTGGAGCTTTTCATATTATACTGCAGCCTCCCTTCAGAGGAATGTGTGTGTATATGTATATATATATATTCATTAAATTCAGACATATGCATGTCCTGAATAATAAGGTCTGTAGGCTTAAATATTTGTGGAAAAAGCACCTGCAATCAAACAGCAGTCCTCATTACTTCATTTAGGGTACTGCTAAGCAGAGTGATGGTTCTTGTTACAGGCAGACCCAGGCAAGAGCAGTTTCTCTGCCTGCACAGGGCAATAGGGACCAAAGATACTCTTCCTTCTCCCTCTCCCACCATGGGGCATGATGTGCCCATGCTGCTCAGGGGCACAGGCCTTTTGGCAGTCTCCCACACAGGGGAGGCCTGAGCAGTCACCGTGTCCCCAGTATGAAGCAGGGTGGGGAGCAAACAGCATCATAGGTGGCTACATGGAGGGGCAGGCCCTCCAACACCTTATTCCAAGCCAGGGTGGCTGCCACCCCAGTGTCCACTTGTCCATCAACCAGCTACACTGCTACAGGGGTCCTGGCATGACAAAGACTTACCTACAGGAGAAGCCTTCAAGGCTACTCCAGTGGATAAAATTACCCAGAAATATAAATCTTCATTGGGTTATGGCCTTTAAAAAAAGGCTAAATTCAAGTAATTATTTTGGGGCTAATTCTTTATTTAATTTTCTACCAGGATGCAGATTACAAAAACAATTTTAGCACAGAAATTTTGTATTCTAAATTAATTGAATATGTATTCACCAAAATAGCTGTTAACACACGGTTCGTGCTGCCACAAACCTCATTCAAAAATGTTGTCTTAGGAAATACTCATACTGGTGCAACTAAAAATGCTTACTTATAAAATAATTTCATATTATGCCGCACTGTAGCCTTTTAGTATGTTTTTATCTTTTTGCTGTTTATAAAATATCATTACACCATTAGAGGTAGAGAATTTTTAGACTCATTTCTTTTAGCACACAGGATTCACTATGTCTAAAGAAAAAATAATAGGAAGTGCTGTTGTAAAAATCCCTTTCACTAGGGGTCTAATCTTTCCCACAGTGAAATCAATTGGGACTTTGTTTTACTATTACTTTTAGTAGTAGAATTTGGCCCAGATACTTTGAATTTAACAGAAGCAACCTTGATCCCTTGATCAGTCCCATTTTCAGGATCAAGCCCACAATATAAATAGTCAAATAGTCTCTTCTTAGAGATCTGTTGTTGAGAAACATCTGCATCTGTCCTTCAATATACATACGTGACAGACCCCAGGAACTGCTAATGAACAGGGAGAACCACTCTGAGATTGTGTTATGGGAAAACATAATTTTAGAGAGTCCTTATGCTATTGAGCCTTTATACAACATTTTATAATTATTTTGGTGAGCATATCCAGTATTTCTCTTATCGGACCTTATAGTTTCACTCTCTTAACCCACATATCATAGCAACTCCCAGAAGATTTTAGAGAAAATAAATTTACAGTCATCAAAATGTTAATTTTGACAATGACAAAGAGTATACACATTAAAAATGCATCGGTCCCATCATTAAGGCATTATTCAGCAAAACCAGCTCATCGTGATAAACAGAAAGAACTAAAGAAACCAGGTGTAAAGAAACATTTTGCTAAGCTTGTATTTATGGGTACCAGTCCAATCCATACTGCTCAAGATACTCAACCAAGCAAAGAGCAAACAAAACAACATCCTTTATGTGATGAAATGGGGACTCCTGATAATACTCTTAAGTCATGACTCAAGGGAAAATGTCAACTAAAAGCTCAGATCAGAGGAAGGTTTGTAATACAAACCTGGATGTTTAAAATAGCGTTTCCATCACTGTTCCTGCAGCACTTGTGAATGTGGCTATGTTACAGTGCTGAACTGACTATGATTTAGCAGCTGATTGTGTCTTTAAAGCATAATTTAACATTATTTCTGAGGCTGTTGAACATACTAAACTACAAGGAAAAAAATCTGCTTTCAAGTGGTATTAGAGAAACACGACGATCAGAGTGCTAGCATCAAAGATGTGTCTAAAGAATAACAGATCCACACATCTGTGTAACAATGAACATTCCACTTGCTACTGAAGGCAAAAGAGTAGGATTTCCTTTGGCATTTGTTGGAAATAATTAAGCAGACCATAGATGGCCTTTCAATTGCTAAGCAAGAGAGAGACATTCTCCATCATCCCATCTCACACTCACAACTTAATGATCACCCCAAGTCTGGCTTGCCCATGATCATTCTTAGCTTCATCATAGCTGAGCTTGAGGAAGGATCCATTCAAAAAGGCTCTCTCATCACAGTACTCTTGGTCTTGCTTTAAAATGGCTTCTGATCTAATTCACTTAAGGCTTTGAAACCTGGTCTCACAACTGCAACTACATGGCAACAGGAGCTGGGATTATCTGGGTGTGTGGAGAGGTTTCAAATAAGAAAATATAAATATGATCACACCTCACTCCTTGTCTTTGCCAGTCTTAGGGGCAAAGGAGCAGATGAAAAAAAGACTGGATTTTCCTAAGCATAGCATAGCTGAAAGATTGACCAGGCTTTTAATCAAAGCCCATACCCTGATGCTGAGATAGAAGAGAGGAACAGGTGCACCTCTTCTGTGTTAAGAGATGGGACACGGTTTGTAATGGCAACCAACACCCCTCAGTTGTGTCTCCCAGATGCAAGCAGTATTGGGGGAGTCCTGGGCTCTGGGGGTGGGGGGAGAATTGTGGGGTCAAAGACACCTTTGGGTTCCAGGGGAGGAAAACACTCTTACTCTGAGCATGATTCTCAACCTGAGGCCTCAGAGTCTGACAAATTACATTCAGATGGGTGCTTCCCGACCTGGGTCTGCTGTGCAGGTGGGTTCCGAATCCTGCCCTCACTACTGTGGGATAAGAATAAGGGAGCAATGCGGGCTCTCGAAGGAATCGGCTACAACCTGCTACTGCCCTCCGGGTGGCCAGACCCCTCTGCAGGCAGGGAACAGGGGCTTTCCCGGAGGGGGAGGGCACAGACACGACCTTGCGGGTGCTCGGCAACTCCCCGCCAGCGGGCAGCCTCTCAGCCCCGCACGACCCGGCTGCTGTTGGCGCGGGACCGCGGAGGGGGCGGCATCCTGGGCTCCGCCGGCGGGTGCGGGCGGAGCCGGGACCGTACCGGCCCTGCGGGCAACCCGCGTTCCCCGGGTGGGCACCCACGGGAAGGCGGGGCTGCCCGCTCGGGTTCCCCCATCCCCGCTCCGCTCACCCCGCCGTAGAGGTGCAAGGGACCGCGGGTGCCAGGCGGGCTGGAGGCTGCCGACCGTGTGCCGGGGCTTCCCGGACGGAAGGGAGTAACCTCCCCCCGGCCTCGACGCAGCCTGCTGAGCTCTGCCCGCGGAATTCGCATCCCGCAGCAGCCCCGCTCTCCCCGGTCAGCCCCTGCCCGCAGTCCCCGGAGGGTCGGGCCCGCTCGCGGCGTGCTCCC
>JANHGL010011405.1:0-10885 GCA_024611195.1 Ceyx melanurus | reverse complement strand
AGTGACTTACCAAGGCTGAAAGGACATCCCAACCCAGCTGTCTCATAGCAAAGTGACAAAATGCTATGTGGATTTTGGAAAAACCTGGGTGAGGACTACAGACTGTCAGATAGAGAGCATTATGACCCTTAAGGCCTTTTGTTTAGATCCAGACATAGACAAGCATAATACCACAGAGTCACAGGATCACTGTGGTTAGAAAGGACCTTTAAGGTAAGAGTCCAACTGTTACTCAACTCTGCCAGGGCCACTACTACATATATCCTTGAGCACCATATCTAGATGGCTTTTAAATAAATCTAGTGCTGGTGATTCAACCACCTCCCTGGGCAGCCTGTTTCAGTCTTTTATAAACTTTTCATTTTTCAACTTTGATATTTAGCCTTATGTCTACCTAAACCTCCCCTGTTGCAAGTTAGGCCATTTCCTCTTGTCCTTTTAGTCATATCCCAAGCTCCTGCGCTCTTTGTTCTCTCCCTCAATAGCGACTTTGAAGGGGCATTGCCAACTAAAAAATTACTAAAGGATCTAAATGTTAACTATTTTTGTGATTAGCTAGCCTGAATTCACATGACTGCAGAATATTCACAGTGAAAAGTATTTAACAGCACTTTGTGTAATGAGCTTTACTGATATTTAAATAAATAAACCAACCACATAAATGTCACATTTCATATATGCAGAAAAAGTAAGAAAAATAGTGGTTTGTTTTCAGGTAAAGTAGACTTAAAAATAAATTGGGATAGCAGAAGAGTGTTAAGCTATCACAATCTTTGGAATTTAAGGTGGGGGATGGGGAAAGAATACATCTACATAATTTCAGTAGTGCATAATCTCTATCTTTTCTGAAAATTAACTTCAAAAGCACTGACACTGGAATTTGAGCTGTTTTCAAACCTCAGAACTTGTATTTAAGATATCCTCATAATACTCATTTGCTCCTAATAAGCAAACCAAACTTGGCTTACCTCTTCTGTTCCGTGGTTTTGTCTGTGTAATGTCACTCCAAGTAACGATCATGTAGGGACATTGTACAGGCCTTTTTAACTGTGTGAAGGTTATTTCTATTCAGTCAGTCACGCTCATTTAGACACTTCCATTTTTCTTTGAATCACTGATTAATCTTAGGAAAACGTGAAGATTCTAACACTTGGGATATTTTTCTTGTACTGAGTTGATTGGCTGGATCTTAGTTCTCATCTGCAGTGTATGGGCAACAGTGAGTTTATTGTGGTAAAGTCATCTTGTGGTAGTGATAGGTTACAACTGATAATGGTACTAAGTGACATGGTCTGGTGCTGAACAGGAGGTTGTGTGCTGTACTGATCCTAAGCATTCTCTTGTAGGTGGTTTACCTGACCAACAGTGGGTCAGAAGCCAACGATCTGGCTATGTTCATGGCAAGGCTATACACTCGCAGCTTTGACATCATCTCTTTCAGGTAATGGTGACAGATCTTCAGAAAAATCATTTGTGTATGTGATCAGTCAAGACATAATAGATAACTTTTTGACCCCAGATCTGTTGAGGAGAACACTATACAAGTATTCAACAAAAAGGAGTAAAACAGGAGTAAAACAGTAAAAGATTTGATACAGTATGTTAGGAGTAGTTTGCACCCAAAATGCAACCTGCAGTTTTCGCTTTTATTACTCAGAAAAGGGTCCATTCTGTGTTCAGGGCATGCTTTGGTGGACCTCCTTTCAGGGCCAGAGCAGGCTCCAGCAATTGCTACTTTCTTCCTTCATTCCATGCCTGCAGTGCCATGCTTTTGTGGGGGTACAAAGGTACCTCTGGAATAGTGGTGCAGCGAACCACAGCAGGGTTTCAGCTCTGGCTTAAAGCTAATCTGGCAGAAGTATTGTTTTGGCTGTTTTTTCTGCTGTAGTTTTCTGCCAGGTTCCTGGACCATAGTTCACTGCATGGGTACACACAAACAGCTCTTCCAGCTTAACAGCAGAAGGGGTGCAGGGGTGAGTGCTCTGTGAACACCAGTTTAAGCAGTTCTCTTCACTGTGCATCAGAATAAAACAGAATAAAAGGCCTTGTTATGAAGAGCTGTATTTTTCTGTTATTCTGTTCAACAGAACATTGGGTACCCACCTTGCTTGTATATTCTCATTAATGAACTTCTGATTTTTGTATAAAACTTGCAGCGAACCACCATGTGGTTTAATGATTGGCAGCATCTGTTGGAGAGAGCAGCAGTTCCCAAGACTCAAAAAACAAAGACATTTTACTTTGTAGGGCTCAGGTGCTACATCAGAAATTTGTGAGGCACTGTCTGAATTGCTGTTGGTTCCAATCATTGTTCTCTTCTTACAAACATTACCTCACAATTTGAACATCTGAAATTTCAGGAAACCAATGCAGATGGGCAGTCATAGATCTTCTTGAAACAGAGAAAAAAATAGCAATAGGAATCTTCTTGTTTTGAGAGTAACAATGCACATTTTCCCCAACAATTTGTGGCTCACAAGCATGCCTTCCCAGAACTAATATTGCTACAGTCTCTTCTTGGAAATGAGTGATGTTCTTGTGCTTTCTTTGTTTCCTCAGAGGAGCTTACCATGGAGGCAGCCCTTACACACTGGGATTGACATCTATTGGTCATTATAAGCATGGTGTTGCCAATGGCTTTGGCTGTTCAACAGTGAGATTTTTAATATATATTTTTTTAATAATCTGGTTAACAGTTTACTTGGATATTTCAACAATTAGGACATTTTCTACCCTCAGAGTTCTTTATGATCGCTAACTAAACTGCAGTGTAGCTGTTCCTATTGTGTAAGCACAAGAAGAGCCAGAGTCCCTTTTCGTTCTCTGTGTAGTTACTTACTTTGAAGTCAGGACATCCAAAGCACAAAGGGGTCATGATTTATAGTGCTTTAGTTATGCTTGGTGCTTATGTGGAAGTCTGTATAAGGTGCTAAATAATAATGCTCAGAAGCCCTTTTCCCAAGTTTGTTTTGGCAAATATGTGCAAAGCTGCTTTCAGCTGATTTGAAGTAGATTCTCCTCTGGAATTAAAAAAAAGCCCTATGATGTCCCCCATTTCAGCAAGTAAGGAGACGTATCTCTTATGGAGATCCACTGGAGATAAATGGCAATACATTATCTCCCTGCCCTCAAGCAGATGGGACTGACTGTCTGTCTACTGGAAGGTGTCATTGGCTCTGATCTGCCCTAGTGAGATAACACAGCCACAGCACTTGCTGTGGGAAGGCTCCATTAGAGCAGCCTCCCAACCTGGCTGGATAGATGGGTTGCCTAAACTCATCTACATCAGTCAGCATTGGAAGACTGGAGCTCTCGTTTACAGCCTGTAATTACCTTACCTACCTCCCTGTTACTTTCCAGATTTTTATAATATTTTTGATTATTGAAGTACTACTAGTCTCTAAAAATGTTTCTATGACTCTTACGTAACCAAAACTGCTGACTAACTTAAAAATCAAAACAAAGGAAGGTATAAATTGAATAACTACTCTGGAATAGTCTGAACTCGTTGCTTCCCAAACTCTCTCTGTTCTACCATTTCTGAAGTGGGAAGTTTGGTGTTACTCCACAAATATTCTTCAGAGAAACTTACTGAGATAGTTATACTCTTTGGCTCTAACAGGCTTGTTTTTTTTCATTAATCATCCTTAACTGATAAAAATATCTCTTAGAAAGGTACTACCAAATCTGCAGCTATTTCTCTTATGCTTGACAGACAATGTTACCAGACGTTTTTCGTGGCCCATGGGGAGGCAGCCACTGTAGAGATTCTCCAGTGCAAACTGTTCGAAAATGCAGCTGTTCTGAAGGTTGGTCAATGACAAAAAAGTACCTGGCTTTTAGATTAGAGAATACTAGAAGGCTGTGGAAATGGGTTATATTTACAAACCTCTGGTTAGGGCTTGCAAAGGCAAAGAAAGAAAGTATTGCAGAGAATCTCAGGCACTTGCTTCCCACTGAGAAAAAAAGTTGGGCAAGTGATACCTCATATTCTCAGATTTCTTCTTAAGATCCCAGCATTTGATTCCAGCATTTGCCAGCTATGGAAGCTGTGGAACTATTTGCATCTGGAAGAAGAGAAAGCTTATTTGGTGTTTTCTGCTGCTTCTGAAGTTTTCACAGCTCTCCAGCTTTTGTTTTGGAATAGCATCAGTAGTAAGAACAACCTGAAACCAGTAATAAGCAAAAAGTCTTATATGAGGCAAAACATTCCATACACAGAGCAATGTGAAAGCTTCTCTATCTCTTTCCTTTTAACAATAATTACAGTAATTTTATTCCACTATTTCAACAGGCAGTCTTTAGTATTGTAATACACATGCATACAGAACAGAATGTTTTCTTCTTAGGTTTCATCTTACTAATGAATGGGAACATGAACTATACTGTTTGCTCTGTTCTTTATTTCAGTATAGACTGATAAGCAGCTGTATTATCCAGAATCCTTATACCTGAAATAACCTAATGATTCCTTATGTCTTATGCTGATGTTTATTAACTCCTGAGAAAGTGTCTGCTTATTCCTTCTGCTGATGTAGGTGATTCATGAACACTTTCTCTAACCTTTAGCTTACTTAGGTGTAACATCTTGCTGTCTGGCAGCTTTTCCTTGCTGTTTTGGAACTGTCACTCTTCAGAATATATATGGTTTAAGAGGAAATAAGGACTTCTTAATATTTAGCTTTTTACTATGCATTTGAGAGATTATCTGACCACGCAGTCAGATAATACTTGTTGCTTAGATGTGCAATTTCTTGTTTTGAGGCTAGTTTTGTCTCATTTAAATTCACTTTAAACTCCTTCCTCTGTAAACAGGTGTATGTCTTGCAAACCACCAGTACATTGAACAGTTCAAAGAAACTCTGAATACCTCTGTGCCAAACACAATAGCTGGATTTATTGCTGAACCAATTCAAGTAGGTAGTCTGTCCTTTCTCAGTTGTGATAGCGAAAACACTGTGAGACACTCAAAATGGTTCAATTGCTAATATATTTATTCTCCAGATTTCTTACTGCTTTTCTCTTTGCTGTTTCTTTAAATTTTAACTCAGTCCCTCTTCCTCCTCTTCCCAACCATTTTGTCCACTGTATTTTTAGCAGCTCTCACCAAGTGGTGTCCACAGGATTCATTCTTTTGGTGCTTCACCCTAGTTTCAGAAGTGCTCTATACGTGGTTCATAAACAGTAAGGATGGAGAATATATCCTGGGAACAGGAAAAGCAAGAAAAAAGGTGTGAAAATTGTGTCCTCAGAGAAAAGGGGAGATATTCTGGTTTTGCTGTCTTCTAAGCCTTTTTGTACTTAAGTATAAGAAGCTGTTGCAGTCCAGGTGTGGAGTGGAAGTTCTGGTCCAAATGAAAACTGGCAAGGTGAATAGAAATTAAGGAAACAATAGTTTAAACAAAGGAGGGGAAGTGAATTCTCTTTTGTCATCAGACACAGTTTCTGAGTTTCTCAGTGTGTAGGTTTTCAAGGTACTTGGCTTGAGTAGTTTAATCTACTCTGTTTTACAGTGATCCAGAGCACAGTACAGCCTCACAAATATTTATACCAGCACAACTAATGAAACTGCAAACTGCCCTCTTGATTGGGAAGGAGTGACCTGAACAGGAGCTTTTTGAATCATTTTCACTGATGAAGCCAGAAACTTGAGACAGTAGCCTTGCTATTACCCAAGGGCTGCTGCTATTTTTTCTTATCTAGGACAGTCACATATTGGAAATCTTGTTTCCTTGTTTGTTCCTGAAGACATTGTTTATTTGTTTGTTTGGGTTTTTTTGTTGTTGTTGTTTTCTTTTGTCTTTCAGGGTGTTAATGGAGCTGTTCAGTATCCAAGAAGTTTCTTGAAGGAAGCTTATCAGCTAGTACGGGAAAGAGGGGGTGTTTGTATTTCAGATGAAGTGAGTTGCTTTTCTTTACGAAAGAGTAGCTCTGGAATTGGGGTACCTTGAAAGTCATCTTAAAGGAATACAAGTGAAGGCAAACTGAAAGCCTGAAAATAATAAAAATTAAATGCTATACGCTTTGTAGATTAACACAACGCATCTTTCCAAGCATAGAGTCTCAGTTTTTACTGCTTTGTTCCCAGTTGTTAATCTCATTATTCTGCTTTGTGGTGTTCTGGTTTTAGACACAGGTATTGTTAGTAGCAGTCTTCAGTCCTTACCTTCTGGGAACGATGAATTTAGACAAATGTGCAGCTAATAAATGCCTACTGTAATGTGAGATTTGTAATGTAACACATCCTCTTATTGAGTGTTGTTGGCATACATGAACTCCAGAAGGGAGCTGATTGCTGTAACCTCTGCAAATACATTTTAAAAATAGAATTTGCTTACATAAAACTATTTTTAAGTAGTAGCAAATGGTGCAAAGTGATGGTGGTAAGTACCTCGAGCATTGCAGTAGTAGAAATCAGCCATTGTGAGTTTGCTTTTGAAATTCCTGCTTTTCCTCTTCATTTTGAAATGGAAGCTGCAGCTTCTTTGTGCATCTCACTATGCCTAAGATGTGGTGACAATCTCTTTCAAATGTGAAAGAAAATCCAATTACAATAAAGAGTACTTTGTGCAGTCATATGAATAAGGATCCCAATACAAGTTGACTCCAATGTAGTTGCAGTTTAATGGAAATCGGTAACAATAGACAAGAAAAAGAAACCATATTGTAAAATGTGAGAAAGTTATGAGGATTTCTCTGGATTTTTCTCTTGAAAGGTACAGACAGGATTTGGACGGACAGGCAGTCATTTCTGGGGCTTTCAAACACATGATGTAGTCCCTGACATTGTTACTATGGCAAAAGGAATTGGAAATGGCTTTCCAATGGCGGCAGTTGTTACAACAAAAGGTATGTGTCTGTTCTACTAAGATTCAAAATAGAGCAATTTCAAAATACACTATAAAATAATTACTTACTGTGTGTTCAAACAGCTGAGCTTTATTATCAGTCTTTGTCTGGATCTTATCTTTTGACAAAGGAATTGGAATCTCATTACTCACTTGTTTTACTGACTGTAAAGCTTTATTTAAATGGTGCTAGTTGTGTAACTGAATCAGGGATGACCTTGTGAGACATTGATAGAGCTGGGTCATGAAAATTCTCACGGAGCTCACCATTTTACTAATTAATGTACTGTGAGTATGTAAGGCAGCATGTTATCCATTTACTTGATTCATGCAATGACTGGTGAATCTAGTGAAGAAAATCTGTAGATGTCAGTTTAAGGAAGAACTGACAGCATGTTTTTGAATTATGACTAGTCTGGTTTTAGCATTTGCAAGGCACTAGTTTTTACGAGAAGTTGTATTTTGCACAGACAGCTTGGAGGAAAAAAAATGAAACGTTCCTATTGCCTTGTCTCCAGTAGAATCAGCGTTTGAAGCACAGCAGATTTCAGTTAAGTTAAAGCAGAAAAGTACTGTTACCAAACATAAATCAACTGTAAGAGTAATCAGTGTTTTTCTTTTTCTTTTAGAGATTGCAGATTCCTTGGCTCAAAATCTCCACTTCAATACATTTGGAGGAAACCCTTTGGCCTGTGTAGTTGGAGCTGCAGTTCTTGATGTAGGAAGAACGTTACACTAATTTATACATCCCGTGTTTTTTTCTAGTAGCAAAAGATGAAAAATTTTTACATTTCTTCCTACCATAAATGTATATGAGGGCAATTTTTGAAATAACTGTATAAAGTACATTAACATATGCATGTATTATGCATAACTGGCCAACATGCCCTATGTGTAAGAAAAAATCCTGATTAGTTCAATTGCAAAATGTTCAGCCGTATAGCAAGGAGTCCTCTGACTGTTCTCTGAATCAACTTTGTCTCCTTTATGTTCTTTACTTTGTTATTAAAAATGTAGGAAAGCATTATGTGAAAAGCTTTAACAAACTCTTTCATAGGACTATGCAAATCCTCAGCTAAAACAAATTTATTCTGTGGCACACATGATTAACAATATAATTTTATTTCCACAACTTTCACCAGATAGCTAAAAATACTTAAGGTCACAACTCCTTTTGAGAAAAAAATATCTCATGAAAAACACAACTGAAAAACTTGCAAATTATTTCATTTACTGTCCAGCAGAAAATCAGTCAGTGGGTAGTAGCTCACTGTTTAAATTGTCATGATCATGCAAACACCATTTGGCCCTGAATCTCACTTCACTATAGCAGACATTTCTATTTGTGTTACTTTCCTGAGTGTTTTGGTTGTGGTTTTTTTTTTAAGCTATTTTATAAGATGGTTGGTCATATAAATAAAATGGCTTTGAAAAAAAATGGTTTAGAAATAAGAAAGTGAGAACCCATGTTTTGGGCTTTTTTGGCTTTGACATAACTTGGAGCATTAATCAGGAATAGGTCCAAGGAGGTTGTCAGAGTCAAGAAGAATAAAATGGAGTTGAAAGGAAAAAAAATTGAAAAAAACACGCACTTTAACTTCTGTAATTGTGTGTTGGGTTTTTTTGGTGTAGATTTCCTTAAGGCACGTAGTAAGTTCTTAAAAATGGGTTTTGCATGTCAGTACTGATAGCTGGCTGCATGTCAGAATTTTGGAAAATGTGAGAGCAAAGAACAAAAAAAAATAATTGCGATTAAAAAGTATGGTGTTGAATTAACTAAAATCAAATCCCTGAGAGGCTGCCTAGTACACATCAGTGTGCCTTGTCAAATTATAGTCTCATGGCAGTGAAAAAGAATTAAAGTATTTCTGGTAAAATTTTTAAAATAACCCTGTTGGTCAGGTATTTTTCAGTTATGACTACCTGTGGCCATGAATTACTGATTATGTTTATGGATTGAGTAAAATGTGAAAAATGCCACAGCAACATGAATTGTATGTACTCTGATGTTATTAGAGGATTGTAAGAGAAGAAAGATGTTAAGGATGTGAAGGAGTATAATCTTCAAGGAAGAGAGATAAACATAACATGCCACAGAGCCAGAGATTAACTGGCTGTGTTGGAAGCTTTTCCTGCAACACTGTTGTAGTCTATCATTTTAACTAGGCTATTGAAGAAGATGGTCTACAAAAAAACAGTGAGGATGTGGGAACATACATGCTGTTGGAGTTGGCTAAACTGCGGGATAAATTTGAGATTGTTGGAGATGTCCGTGGCAAGGGACTTATGATTGGAGTAGAAATGGTTGCAGATAAGGTTAGTGATTTACTTTATTTCTTTCAATTTACAATGCCATTGAAAGCCTTTATCACATTTTATTTCAGTTTAAATTACAGGAATATTTTCTATTAAAAACAAACAGCTAGCAAAGCTGGAAAACATTGCTTTGGCTAAAAACAAGCCAGAACATTCTAGCATTCCACATGCTTCACAAGCTTGGAGTAGACAGTGACTTGTGTACCCTAATTGCATAAAATCACCTTAGAAAGAAGATGAATTATACAACTAATTATTGAAGCCAGTGTTGGGGGTGGGATTTAAGGGAGAGAACAGAACATAACTAATTTGGAAATATCTAAATGAAGTTTTAATGTTCACATTTGTTAGCACAGTCGTCTCCCTCTTCCACCTGAAGAAATCAGTCAGATCTGGGAAGACTGTAAAGACATGGGGGTTCTGATTGGCAGAGGAGGACTCTACAGTCAGGTACCAAATTTCTAACACTTGTTTTCTGTCCTTGTGAGCTAAATCCTGTTTCCAAGATAAAATAATTTCAGTGTAATAAATGGAAAACATACACTCTTAGGAACTACCATTGTTTAATTTTATTACATAAATCCGTCAGGAGCTGTTTGACTCTTTTCAAGCATTCTGAGCTAGCTCTAACCTTGGGAGTTTTCCTTTAGAGAGACAACTTCCCATAGAAAAGCCTCCTGCATGTAAGTCAACAGCAGAGAACTGCATCAGGGCTGGTCAGGGCAGTGAAGCTCCACTGGCATAGTGAAAGCAGCTTCTGTGTGAGATAGATGCAGGACGGCTGAAATAAACAGGTTGTTGCACTGGACTTGGTGATCAAAGATGATACAGAGCTATGAAGGTGATGAAGGGACTGGAACAACTCTCTTACAAGGAAAGGGTGAGAGCCCTGGGGCTGTTTAGCCTGGAGAAGACTGAGAAGGGATCTTATTAATGTTCACAAATATCTGAGGGGTGGGTACCAAGTAGAAGGTAGCAGTCTCTTTTCAGTGATGCCCTGTAACTGGACAAGAGGTAATGGCAGCAGGTGAAACACAGGAAGTTTCACCTCAACATCAGGAAAAATTTCTTCATTGTGAGAGTGACAGAGCCTGGAACAGGCTGCCCATAGAAGTTGTGGAGTCTCCTTCTCTAGAGACTTCCAAGACCTGTCCGGATCTGTTCCAGCATGGCCTGCCCTGGTGATCCTGCATTGACACAGGGGGGGTGGACTAGATAATCTTCAAAGGTCCCTTCCAATACCTATCATTCTATAATCTTGAAGGTCTTTTCCAACTAAAACATTTCTGTGATCTGCCACCTTACTGGTTCTTCAATAAGTCATGGTCCAGAACACAGGGTGCATCTCAGAGTGTAGTAAAAGCTGATTCTGTCTCACAAGAGTGCTTATTTTCTGCAGTTGTTAGCCTTAGCTGGGCCACATGTGGGAAATATCATTATTCCTCTCTGGCTGCATAAAGTCTGTGATATGATGACAGAAAAAATTCCAATTGATTAATATTTTTGTGGAAGTCATCTACTCTTGGAGACATTATAATGTAGATCAAGCATTTGGATTTAAGAACCTATGTTATTGGTAGGTTAAACTGTACATATATTCATTCCCCATCAACATGCATTCAAGCTATAGTACTCTAATTGAAAGTATTTAGTATATTAGAAAGTATTTAGTATAATAATATTTGAATAATAATAATATTTAGTATATTTAGAAGCCTTAA
>JANHGL010011404.1:0-13011 GCA_024611195.1 Ceyx melanurus | reverse complement strand
GTTCATGAAGATGGTGCAGTGGCAGATAGAAGAGTGTGGGGAGAACAGTGCATGAGATTGGAGAACACCTCTAAGGACAAAAGGTTAACAGTGTTGACAGGGGTTTCTTAAGGGTGAAGGGTGTCATTGTGTTACAACAGTCACCCACTGCAGACAATAAAAGCCTGTGATTTCATGGAAAAGTTCACATTAAGAATTCAAATGGGAGTGCAATATAAAATAATTCAAATTACTTATGGACAGCAATTTAAGATTAGAAACAAAAAATAATGCAAATGAGAAATCAAAACTATAAAGCCAAATGAAAGGAATGACAGGTTTACCTGAAAAATGTGGAGACATCTTAGATAGTTTGGTATACATAGAAGTGAGGCGTGCTGGCTGGCTCATTATTTAGACTTCATGGTCACTGAAGACAGGCACACAGTCTTTCAGAATGGTTCACTTTGCCCTGCTATATCACCTGCAAAATAAATGGCCCTTTAGAATAGATTGGTTTAGAATATATATGCTATATACACAATTTGAAATGGCCATATATAGGTGAGAAGAATCACATCTAACATGATCACAATAGAAGAGAAAGGCAGGAGTTAAATATTAGTTTGCACTAAGTAAAATAAGCCCCAAAATATTAAAGGGACCCTCTCAACCATGAAAATAAATATCTTAGCTTCAGTGGCACAATTTCAAAGCTATGCATTCTTACTATTCATCCAGGATTAGATGCAAGTTCAGAGCATAGAAAAGTTAGTAGGTGGGTTTCATTGGTATTAAAATATCAGAGAATATTACAGGGTTTGTTTGTTGTTTTTTTTTTTTTTTTTAATTTGAGGAGAAACATAAGCAGAAAAAGAATCCAAGAATTTGTTGATACTCATCTTTTGCCTCCTCCAACAGTTTCTGAAGTAGCATTTTCATTTCCTTTTTCATAGCTCCTGTTAAACAAGCAAAATCCACAATAACTTTTTAACTGCATTCCGAATGGATTTTGGAGATTTTTTTTTCTTTGGGGTGGCCAGTGCTGGAATAACACAGATACCTCTAGTGGATTTTTTAAAAACACACTGAAAAGAGGAATTTTACCATCTCTTCACACTCTGATCCTGCCAAATACTACAGAGACTGAAATTTGCACAGGACTTCAGCTTAGTCACTAGACATATGGAAATTTTGTTCATTCTTTATTATTATTATTAACAAAATTACTTCAACTATCCTCATATCCAGCCAACAATGGAAAACAGATCTATGGGAAGACTGAGGTAACCTTGGTTCCTTGGACTTATAAACATTGCTTTTCAGCACAGACTCTTCTCCATGCAGTCAAGGGCAAAAGTCTACATTTACTTCTAATCTGTTACTTTTATTTTGCACACTGCAGTACAAGGCTTCTTGAAGTATATTTTACAACATGCAGGTTTCCCTCTCTGAAATAAATGCATCAGATCACTGCTACTTTAGTCATTCTCCATTTTGGAATCCAGACCTGGTTCTTTAGGCTGGTAATTTGTGAAATACAGTTATTCCAGTCACGGAGGACAGTAAGAAAGAGATAAGGATATGTCTGATTTGTAGTTTTCCAATCTGACAGAGCTATGCTACCAGCATTTTTTAACTGAGGATTTCATTATTTCTAAAAGCTTTACATTTCCAGACTCTGGTAGATAATAAGTTGGATAATAATGGAAATAAGAATGAAATTCTTTAGCTTGCCAGCCAAAGTAGCCCGAATTATGCAAATGATTTTTTGCAGAGGCTTGATTTTACATCGAGGAAAGCAGACCCCATTAAGGGTCTTTGCTTTTTAGTAAAACCAAACATATGTCTAGCAACTGCACAGTTGCAGGGAAGGAGAGAGGCAGGATGAAAGGAAATCCTAAATTGTTTCAGTCCCCTTCATTGTGTAATTTACAAACTGGATTGGAAGGAGCTTTTATGTGCCATATGGTCTCATTTGCAACAGGATGAATTTCATCAGCACTTAACAAGGAGTCCTGTTTCTTCTGCATATGTGCACTGGCAAAAGATAACGTACTCTCAGGAAGCCCTGACCTTTGGTCTTCTTATCTGAAAAAAAAAAGTTATGTACAGCTGGAGAGCTCACATCTAGCTTTGACTTACTGTTCCCTTCCAGGACACAGCTGATGTACAGAAGAGCCAACTATCCAAATGTCCTTTTGAACAGGGAACATCCTGTAATATCTATGAATCTATGAATCTTGTCTAAAAGAAAATTAAGAAACTGGTACAGAGTGGACTTGAGCATCAAGTCGGGTGTCTTTGAGCAGAACTGTTGGAGTATCTTGTATTTGGTAGTTCTTCAAAAGCTTTGAGTCCAGGTTTTTTAACCACTTCCTAGAAGCAAAGAAATGTGGAAAATGAATGTCAAGATTCAGACAGACTCTTAATGTTACATAGGAAAACAGTTACTCTTGCAAATTTTGCACTTCAGGGCAGTAAATTGAAGGCTTAGGGAAGTTTCATTAATCACTGTGAAATTACAGACAGGTATTGAGAAATACTTACTATCATCCATGCTTGTGTAAAATGAGAAGTAGTGTGAAGTATCAGGAAAATGATTTTATCTTTTTTTTTATAGTGCTGACCCTGGAATACTGTGCACTGTTCTGAAACCCTGACGCAGGAAGAGAGGAAAGTAAAAACCAAGTTAACTCAGAATGGTTATAATGCTTTACAGTGATACATTTAAAGAGCACAACCTGTTTATATACACAAAATAAGCTTTTTATACATAAAATATCACCCTTGATACTTGTACTGCAGACAACGTAGTAGATAAAAACTTAACTAATGGCTAGAAAAATTGAGCTACTAGAAAAAAAAAGCACATATGTTTAATAGTGGTGATAATCTTAGAATCATAAAATGCTCTAGGTTGGAAGGGATGTCTAAAGTTCCAACCCCCCTGTAGTGAACAGGGACATCCTCTACTAGATCAGTTTGCTCAGAGCCTCATCAAGCCTCACTTGGGATGTTTTCAGGGATGGTGCCTCAACTACCTCCCTGGGCAGCCTGTTCCACCACCCTCTTAGTAATTAACCTCTTCCTAATGACCAATCTAAATCTATCATTCTCTAGTTTTAAACCATTGTCCTATCACTACATGCCCTTGCAAACAGTCCCACTTCAGGGACACCCAAGTAAATGACAAAGAGAAGTGAGGCTCTCGAACTGAAATGATCTGAAATGCTTTCCAGAGCTGGTCATGACTAATTAGACTCAACATATAAGTTTCTCAATGCCATTTCAAGGATGACATTACGTGGGAAATCAGGCTGGTATTACAATAACGTCACTCATGTATTAACCTACCAGATTTTATTGGCCAAACTCCACTATTCCTGTGGACTTTCTTGCAGATTTCAGTATAATTATTAGTATTTATCAAAACAACAGAGCTACACTAGAAATTATTTTCTACTCTTTAGCCTTATGTATTGTCTCCATAGTTGCCTGAGAGAAGGCAAAGTAATTATTTCATTTTTTGAGGAAGTGCTCTACCCAAGAGTGCCGATGAATCACAGTTTGTTAAGGTGGCCCCTGCCAGTCTGCTTGAAAATATTAATGAGATTACTGTGGTTGCAATTTGCCCATTAGTGGTAGGATACAAATAAACTTCACAGCTGTTAAGATTTATAGAGTCATATGTGAAAATATAATTTTGGGGAGTCAGAAAATGAGATCAAGCTGGTAATTTAAACTGAGAATAAAAGCAGCATGTTTACTGACCAATTTGTTTCCAGCTCTGATATCTCACATAAGCCTTTCATTAAGCCTGCCCTAAATTTGACTGTTAAGGCAGTAAATGTATTTTGTCATGTGGTTTTATTTTGAGGAAATTATGGCTCGATCCTAAGACATTTATAATAATAAATGTCTTAAATGTCTTTATAATAAATGTCTTAAAGGAAAGTTTAAAGGAAAGCAACATTAAGCCATATTCCAAACAGCAATTCCAAGACAAAGTCATTATTAAAATGATGAATATTATTAATGTGTTGGATTTATTAATAAAAATGTGGCATGTTACATTTGAGGTTACTAGTCTGTGGTTGGAGTTGTAGATTTATTTTTTAAAGCAGATGACATAATATCTGTGATGCAAAGTGAATTCTCATTCTATTCTCAGAAAAAAAATTTGTCCAAAGTAGCTCTGACTGCACAGAAAACTACACTGGTGCAAAAGCAATCTACCCTAAGGTTTCATCTTGCTGATTTATGAATTTGGGCAATGTGATGTTCCTTTAAAACAGAAATCTAAAGTGTATGCAATGCCTTCCACAGACTGGTAACCTCAAATGCATCTTATTAAATGCACTGTGTTAATAATTTACCTAATCTTAATCATTACTGTGAATTGCTGTTTCAGACACAATTTGATTTTGCTTTTCTTCAAATTTGCCTTTATAATGACTTAAAACTGAGTCATAGCTCTCGCCCTACTATCACATTACAGAATATATTTTAGCCTTTACTAATCAAAGCTTAATTTCATACAACATGAGCTGGAGCAGTTTGGCCAGGAAAAAGTTTCAGACTTCTACACCAGTGTAATTCCCAGTGCAATCAGAATTTCTTCATGTTGATGCTGGTTTTATGAAGGCAAAGTAAGACTCACTTTACACAGTAGGTATTATTCCATTGTGTATATCAGTGAATTTCAACTTTTTTAGAGTTGTTGACCCTTCATACTTTTCCAAGGGAAATAAAGATCCCTGAATAGTGAATTTAAATTATAATACCAGAAGACTAGTTTTTGATAATCCCATTTTGAAGACCTTTCAGAATTGGTCAACAAATCCCCAGGGATCTATGGGACACAGTGTGAAAACTGAAGGATGCTCTTACAGGAAATAATTGCCAGCATATGCTGTGATTGACAGAGAAATCTCACTCTGTTCTGCAGGGCACAAAGCATCCTCAGCTTCAGCTCCCTCCTTTCCATTGCTGCAGTCACATTGGAAGAGTGAGATCCTCCTGATCCATCACAAAACGTAACTAATATGCTTATAATTAAAAATACATAGAGGAAGAAGAAATCAGAGTCCAGAAAATTTCCTGTTTCCAGTCTCGAAGCAGAACACACCATTTTAGAGCCTATTTCCAAAACAGTGTGCTTCCTCTTCAGGACAGGCATTGACTCACCCTAAGGAATGTATTCCATTACAGGCTTGCTGGCTTGCACCATAACTTCATGTAGAACCAGTTAGTTGCTGTGGTGACAGTGACCAACAAACAGAAAAAAATCATGAACTCTTTCAAGACTGGTCAGAGTAGTTTAATGACAGCATCTGTGTTTAAAATTGTAGAGCTTTCTTGTTTTGCTATCTTTTAAATGGAGGTTCAACCATTCCAGTAAACATGTAATATAATCCTAAAACCATCTATGTCTCCTCCTAAGATACTGTTTCACACATCTTGGAAGTTTTTGTAGCTATAGAGACTGTAATCTATAGCCATTATTTGAAGCCAATCTGAAGTTTGTCTCCCTAATAACAAACTTAACCATAGTTAACTCCAGTGTCTTTTGGAGAGGTGCATGAAGACAGTATCTAAACTTCTTGGTGTGAATAGTGTTCACCTAATGCTGAAGTAGGGAGCTTTATAATCCAAAATCATTTATAACATTGTTTGATGCAATCCAGTGACAATTGGATGGGTGTAAACTATGTTTCAGGTTACTGCAAGGATGCTGAGTTGTTACCTGCACAATGAAGGAAATGCAACCTGGGGGGAAAGGAGGTTACTTAGGGCTCATAGTGAAAGGTGGAAATTAATGTATCAGGAGGAGAGTATTGTCTTCTTTTCCCTCAGATTGTTTTGTTCAGTATGATCAGTAAAGAATCAAGGGAAAAATCTCAGTATAGATAAGAATTCTTTTCTATAGATGGATTTCTCCCTTTGTGAGAAAGAGAGCCCAGATGAGATGATCCAGCACATTGTCCAATCACATCTTGAAAACCTCCAGTGATGGGGACTCCACCATGTCCCCGGGGAGTGTAAAAATGTCCTTTCTTATGTCAAAATGGAATATGTCCCAGTACAGTTTATATCCATTGTCCCTTGTCTTCTTCATGTGGCTTTATGTGAAGAGAGAATCTCTGTCCTCCTCGGTGACTGAAAAAAAAGTTTAGTCTAAAGTGGTGCAATTTCCACACTGCATCCACATAGCACTGGAGGATCCAGAGAGATTCTTTGCTGCCTGCTTACAGGAGCACTTGTGGAGGGTGCTCTGGGTAACCCCACCAGAGCTGCCAGCATCCTGTGCTCATAAAACACTCAGAAGCTCATCCGAGCGTCCTGCCGTGTCATTGCCACCTCCACAGAGAAAACAGCACTTTCTGAGAGGTCTCTGCTCCATCTGCAAAGATGGCATCTGGGATCAGAGGACTGGCAGAGGCCAGCCAGAGGTCAGCCAGTATGCAAAAACACAAGCATGAGATCTAGAGGGTGCCCGGGCTCACTCACCTCAGAGGACTGTGGCCATGATGGTGTGAGCAGGCACATTTGTGCTGTGCTCAGATCTAGCATTGTGCATAGCTGCTGTTATTCTCATATATGGACGGTCTAATGGCTTAACCATCAGATCTGTCTGCCACTAAGAACTGTGCACATGGGTATTACACGGAAAAAAAAGACTTGCTATGGTATGATGTGAGTTGAGGATTTTGTCTCCAAAGTTATACATATGCATGGATATACCTTTAAGTGCCTATATTTGCATGCAGGTGTGTGTCTGTATATGTCATTAATATATTAATTATTATTATCGTGTGGTAATTTTCATCCTGTTACTTTTATTGCTATATTTGTTAATTGATAGTATTTCCTCAAGAGACTTTATTAAACATTGGCAGGATAAGCCTAAGGGCTGTTGTGATGTCTAGACAAAAGGAATTAAAGACAGCAGAAATACTTACTCAGTATTTCCCTTCTGTGGGAAGTTTCCACCTCACTCTTAGAAGCCTTTTAATGTCACTTTATTAAGGATTTAATGTAATAACCAATATGTGCTGTAATGGAATTAGTGTAAGCATTTTACATGTACTTACAGTTGGCTGGGAAGAGTCTCCTGCCTGATATCAAAAACAATTTAATGTTGTGGATTTGAAATTGAACCAGGAATGTTAAGTCTCCAGGACTGTCATTGCAAAGAAAAAAATTTTAAAAAAATAATTCTCATCAGTTAGAGTGGTACTATGGAAATCCTGCATTAATTTGAAAAGAAAGTAAACACTCTGAGCAGCAGCAGACAGAAAAAGGAAAAGAGGAAAAACTTGGGGTATCTCTGTGTGGCAAACATAATCCAGGGAAAGTTCAGGGATGCACAGATTCTAGGTAAGAGAGGACCATTGTGATAAAAATATTCTTTGGGTTCCTACCAAACCAGCAGACCAAATATCCTGTTGCATCTTCCTGTCAAAATTGCTAACAGCTCTTTTTCCAAACTTGAGTTTTCTCCTCTCACATCTTCTAAGTTATTTACATTAAGGTATCTTCTACAAAGAGGATCTGAGATGTGTGAACGAAGGCCAGATAAGTCAAAATATTGTAATTAGAAAAAGTCAGGACAGAAGAGTGATGAAAGATAAAAGTGCAGTTCAGATAGAAGAGGAAGGATCTGATAGAGTGAGGAACTCCAGCAGAATGTGAGATGGAAAAGGGATATGTCAGAAGATAGGTGGTTTTGAAAAATGTTCAAAATTAGGAAGATGGAGCTGAGTGAAACTTGTCTGAGTCTCCAACAAATAACGTTATCAAAATATTCACTGTTGGTTCAGAATATTCATGATGGTAAACAATAAATATACATACCTTTATAAAGGTGTTTACTTGGCTTATTATAAGAGCAACATATTTCATAAAGCACTTTTCATATAAAATCAACTGTGGTAGTGAAGACTCTTGGGGAGACTAAAAAGAAAATGTTTGATTCTCAAGAAAAATTTTGAGTAAATAATTTTATTCTGGAGTATACAGTCTTTCTCTCTGCCCTATAAAAAGGGTAAAGAAATCTGTCAAGTAGTATGGTCTCTGCATCATTCTTGGATGGTGCCCAAATGAAAGAACTAGCCAAATTAAAAATGAAAATAGCTAGTATAGTGTTCAGACAAACACTGGCCAGAGGCACCTGTGTCTATCTGCCCTTTGCCCCATTCTCTGGGAAAATCAACCCAGTATTCCCCAGTGTCTGAACTCTTCAGGTTTTGCCTACTAACATACTTATGATTTACAGATTGTTTTTAAACTTGGCTTTCTTAGCCTAAGTGAAGATTGGAATTTTCCTGGACTGCTCTAATCCTGAAAAAGTGCAATTAAAATATTTAGTAGAGTTAAGGCACAAAAAAGTTAGCATTCAATATGTAGGGAAGTCAGCTAAAATTCAGCTAACATTTCCTGCAGCTCTTTTAAAAATATTTCCTCTGTGCTTTTGAATTTAAGTTCCCAAGGCAACTCTTTTCAGTAATGATGAGGGTATCCAAAAGATAATTCTAATGACAGTCTAGCTTATTCTGCAAGAAACAAGCTTGCTATGAAGTTCCAGGGGTGTTCAGGGAAATCAGCAGTATGTTAGGACTGAAATAGATATTTCTGTTTAGATTCTTCATAAAGCACTCTAATACCTGAAATTAAAAAAGTACTAAAATACTGGAGTTTGTTGATTGACCCAGTTTCTTGGTAGATATTTTTCCTGGAAAGCAGAATGGAAGAGGTGTTGTGAATCATCCCTCTGTGGAAGTGTTCAAGGACAGGTTGGATAAGGCTTTGAGCAAGCTGGTCTAGTGTAAAATATACCTGCCCATGGCAGTGGGGTTGGAACTAAATGATCTTTAAGGTCCCTTCCAACTCAAACCATTCTATGATTCTCTGAAGGACCATCTCCAGTGTGTTGTTTACATGTCACTTAGTATCAGGATGACTGGCAGAGATTTGCTTCACTTAGTATCTGTGGAAAGCATCAGTAATCTGTCCTTTCTGTTCCAAGTCAACAACAATGAAGGTAATTAGCAGTGTTTCTATAAGACAAAATTTTTAATTCGGTGAGTGCTACACATGCTCTGATTGTCCACTGGAACTCATGATTACAGTTTTTCTCATATCATCTATGAACTTCAGTGAGGCCCTCAGTTCCTCAAACTCATTTACATTTTATATATCCTTTATTTAGTAGTCATTTTTGCATACTAGTACTTCCAAACTGTTTTTCAGGTAATTTAATTAGGCAAATATTTCCTAGAAACAGCCAATTCCATTATAAAAGATCATCTAGATCATCTATTTATCTTCTCCTCAAACTGCTTTCTAATTATATTAAAAAAAAAAATCTAATAAAAGGATGCCAAGTCCTTTTGGAGCTTTCAGATATTAAAGAGTTGTGAAAGTTGGCAACATTCTGGAATAAAAAGTTTGTAGTACATCATGCTTCTGTATTCCCTAACCTGTGATTTCAGATGTTTCTGTTCTAGTCCTTACCAACTCCTTAATTCTGTAGGGAAGTGAAATGTTCCCTGACAAATTTTGTTTTTCTAAAAGCAAACTATTGCTATAGCAACACAGTCTCAAATTTAAGTACAATGGAGGCTAAAGGAGAGCAAGATCTTTTAGAACATAAATCATCCCTGTAAAATCATTGAATATATTATTTAATAAACAAAAGAAGCTGGAATTATACTTAATTGAAAACTTTCATGTTACTGAAAATCCTACTTCTTTATTGGGACTTATGAGCTCATGTTTTCTGCTTAAAAATATTTGTATTTATCTTCTAGGGGTAAAATATGTATATTTTCTTTAACTGTATTCTTATATAAGTGCAATTTATCATATTGGCTTTGGAGTACACAAGGAAGCCACTGGCCTGGGTTTGTCTTGACTAGATTATTTCTTCTGTGAAGTGACTACTTCTCACATTCATATTGCACAGGAAATAAATGGAGGTACTATAAAGGTGCCACACAGAGTCAAAAGGCTCTCACTGTGAGGTCTTTGCTTTAATCACAACTGTAAATATTTATCCAACTATAAAAGACAAATTCATTAACATCTTGACTATTTGTGAAGTAAAAATCCTCTACTTTTTAAATATAGTACCTCAAATGCAACCTTTTTTTTTTCAACTGGTATGTGAATTTTTTTTATATATCATCTAAGGGGTGCCTTCTTTACATATTTAAAACTCAAAAAAAGTTATGAATACTCTGTCAGCAATATAGAGTCACCGATCCTGGAATATATGTTGTGTAATTCGCATAATTAATTCATATAATGAAATGGCTAAATATATTTGAATAGAGAAAGAAATGTATAAGTAGTTGTTTAATGAGCAAGTAGAAATAAACAGCTTTTGCAAAGTATTCTTTTAAATGGGTCTTAACCCATCAACCACTGAACTCTCCCTCACTTGAACAATGCTGACAGCTTCTGTGCCCTATAGAGAGGCAAAGGCTGTAAGACACCTCTGTGGTCCATCTTCCTCTCCCAGAAGAGGGTCAGCTATTCTTAATCTATTTTGAAAGGACTACTTCGAATGAATTTGATAATAATGGGATTTTTTTATATGCCATTTGTGGGCTTTCTATGCAGTTCTTATTTCCAATCCCATTCTTAGTTTACCAAATATTTTTTTCCACAAGTTCATACTATTCTGGGTGTTTTTCATATAAATAGAGTTGAAACAGGGTTGTCAAGGAAGCAAATAATGACTATAGTTCTAACAGCCTGATGTGCTTATTAGCATTCAGCTCAGGTGCTGGAGTTCAGGAGAATTTTACTTGCCTGAATCCCAAACTGGATTGCTTGAATGCAGCTGTTCCTGTGGCATGCCAGAAATGGTGGCTGTCCTTTGGAATCTCACACCAAGTTGTGTAGATAATGTGTGGATAATACTGAATAGAGCTCATACAGTTACATTTTTTTTTAATAAACACACCTGTTTGATTAATGTGCTCAAACACATTCACAAATATTGGAAAAACTAATAAGATCTTTGGAAACATCTGTGGTTGCTTACAAAATGGAAATTTATAACACAGACCAATATTTTGAAGGTATTTGGCAAAACACTTCATGTATCTTTATATTTTATAAAATGAATTTTTATTTTTAATATGCTGTTATTTTATTTTATTTTTTTCTTCTAAATGTATTCTAAAGATGAAAAAAAAATCTAACACAAGAGCAGACACTTGGCTGACAAAGACACTTGGGAGCAAGACACTTTTTTGCCATGTCCTTCTCCATTGCCTTAATCTAGATAACAAGAGGTAGGCACCTGCCAGAGGCATGGCTGCTGCACCACATGCTGGCTGCCTGACATTTTTCACCCAGTCACTGAGGTTGGGCTCTGCCTCCCACTACCTCCTGGCAGCCACTCTGGTGGGGCAGCAGGGGTGAGGCCCTGAGCTGTCCCAGCCACCACACCAGTGGGTTGCTTGGTGTCTCTTGTCCAAGTGTAAAATTAACTACCTTTCTCCATGTGCCCAGAGCCCGCTTCAGAACCCGTTGAAATTGGTGGGGAATTTTCTACCCACTTCAAAGGGCTGTGGCTGGTGAGCATACAGCACACAGTGCACCAGTTAATTTTTAAACTCCCATTACCTGAAAGCTTCTTGTAAAGTGTACCAGAGCGTAGGGCTGGGGACGAGCTTGCTGAATCGCTTGACAAGGCACAGCTGAACAACTGGGCTAAAGAACTCCTTTAATGACTATTTTTCCTTTTATGCCATGCACATGCCTTTCAGTCATTCCTCAGAATAATTTACCTGTATTCTCTACTGCCCTGCACATTTGGTGCTCAGCGTTACCTTTGCAACAGCCCACCCGGTGTCCACACAGGACCCACTGAGGTTGGGAAGTGTGCAGGACTTTCTTGAGCTGACCTTACATTTCTGAGCAGCCCGGGGGTTTAGAAACCACTTCTGTGGTTGCATCCCTCCTGTACCATCACATGGGCAGCTGCTGCTGCTGAGGGCAGCCCCGTGTGCTCTCCACAGGCCATTGGGAGGTCATCCATCCCTGCATCCCTGTATAAAGGCTGCTATTTTATTTGGCTCTGATTTTTGAGGTGTGTAAATATATGGTGTGAGATTATAAGAGAAAAATCCAAACAGAATTCCCCAAAGAAAACATACTCCTTTCAGTTACTTTCTCAGGAGAACTTTATATCTTTGCGTCATCCAAAGTCTTATCCATCCCTCATTTTGCCTCCCAGGTCCAAGAGAAATAAAATATTAAATAAAAAAAACCAAACCAAACCAAACTAAAATTAGAAATATAAAAAAAATAAATAATTGGAAAGTAGTTTGGAAAGTAGTGAAGATAAGAAAAGAAAATTTTATTTAAAGCCTGAGGAATAAATAAATATACATCTGAATTGAATTTAGAGTAGTTTCCCAAAGGAAATACTGCAAATCAATTTGTTTGAATAATTTAGACTGGACAAAGCACTTAATAATATATGGCAGAAAAGAAGCCTGCCTTGGCAGGAGGAGGAGTGCATTACTTAATAGGTCTTTTTCTTCTCTAGACTATTATTTTATGGTTTATTACTATAAATGACTCAATGTTAATGATGCTTAGTTTATTTTATTACAACTACTTGCTGCAGGACAGTGCATGTCCATGTTATTATACCTTATTAACTCCAGCTACCAGAAAGGCACTGGAGGTGATAGGTAGTGTTTATACATGAAATATGGTATGATTGTCCTTGTTTTATTGCTGTGTATGTGAGAAGAATGGCAAAGTCTTCTGTCAGCTCCACAGATCATCTTAAAAAGGCAAGATACATGTCACACATCATTATCATCGTAAGGTACAGCAAAACTCTTAGTGGAATGTTTTCAAAAGCACTGTAATTGGTTTTGTACCACTAAACATAAAGCTCATTTTGCTTTAATTATCATAGTGTAATATTGCAAAGCTTTATAAAAAAGAGAAGAGAAGAGAAGAGAAGAGAAGAGAAGAGAAGAGAAGAGAAGAGAAGAG